>BPLR01017380.1:0-47353 GCA_021605095.1 Caerostris extrusa
TCTGCCAATGTAGCAATCTCTTTTAACAAAGACAGTATGAGTCTGCAATTGTAGCCAAAATAAAAATAAGATATCAAGTCCCTTTAATAAAAATGGTAAACTTTCTAATGGGTTAAATCACATGTTTGGAATGGATGGAAACAATAGGGCAGTTATTCTGGCAAAAAAAAGGAAGAAAAAGAAGTTCTGACAGTATCTTATCTCATATCTTGGCGTTTTTAGGAGAACTACATGGGACAAAATTAAGTCATCATATGGGACAATTATGGGACAAAATTAAGTCATCATATATTAGTGAATTATTATCTAACACCAAAGGAAAATTCTTGGGCGACAATCGGGGATGAATGGAAAAAAATTTAGTGGAAAAGCCAGTAAAGATGCTGTTGCCAGTTTTAGATTAAAAACTGGACACGACTGCCTGATCGAACATCTGTCCCAACTGGAGACTGTGAACTCTTGATATGTGTGTTTTATATAAGACAGAGAGAATGAATAAGGCCCATCTACGTGTTGGCTTGGGGCTGGACTGAAACTCGCAACAAAATAGTGATTTGTGTACTCTTCACTGGAGGGCCAGAGAAAACATGTCCTGACCACAAGGATTTTTAATTATGGTGCTTCTATCCTTAGAACATTTAACTTATTTTTAAATTGTTTTTAAGGCTTTTTTTTTTTTTTTCGTTTTTGTTAAGAATGTCTGGTCTTGTAATTTTGATATGTTTATATGTTCCTTTTGTTTCTATGGTAAGTGGCCAAATTTGTATGGATTGAGTTCTAAAAATAAAGGCATAGGTAACAATAGAATTCGTTATTGAGGGAGTTTATGTGCCTTCTTATTTGACGCGCAATAATAGCAATGTGAATTATTTATTTTGATGAACAATATAGTTTAATAGCAATTTAGGTTATTTGTTTACTTTGCAATAATAGCAATTTAGGTTATTTTAGCAACAATAATTGCAATTTAAGTTATTTCAGGCACAATAATAGCAATTTAGGTTATTTTATAACTTTGAAAAAAATTATTTACTTTTTATTTCATTCCAGTTTTAAATATAGCCTTTATATTTAATAAGAATAATAAAAAAGCGGAAGATATTTGAATGGAATTTAATCTCGTGCTATATGCAGAGACATATTAAATCAACAAAATGAATAGACTCATATTTATTTTTGTAGTTATTTCGAACTTAATCAATGCAGGTCAGTGCAGAAAACATTCCTTCTTTTGAGTGAAGGGAATTATTTCCTGAGATGCACAAAGAACATAAGATGTTCGGAAAAAAAAATTATTATTATTATCGAAACATTTATTTTTGTGTTTTGTTATATACATTTTTCTAAACGAAAAAAATGTTCGTTTTCTTACTTTGAACAATGTGTGATTAGAAGTGACATTTAAATTAAGGATTGATAAATTAAAGTTAGATTAGGTGTTAAAATGTCATTAAATTTAGGAATGAAAAAAAGAGAAACTAAATATAAATAAAAACTAACTTAAAATAAAATTAGAAATTTCCTAAAAAGAGTAATTCGTTAAAATATTTATATCACCATTTGCATTAAAATGTCATTTTCCCCGTCTATCTATAACTATCTAAATTTTTCAATTTTCCTAAAAAATAATATTATATAGTGTGTATGTAATAAATATATTTATTATAAATGTATTTATTATAGTAAAACTTTCTTATACATCTTTGATAAATAACTTTCAACCCGCTTTCTTATTACATGTTAAGATTTATGTTCTTGAAGAAAGATAACCAACCTACCTAATTATTATTATTAATCTAAATACTACATTACAGTCAATTTAAATTTTTCGTTGGTGTCGTATTTAAAAATCAATAAAAGATACATCAGATGCATTGTTTATTGGATTAAAATTTTTAGGGATAATGAAAGCAGGAAAATATTGATTACTATTTTTTGTATTCAGTTACTTTTATTCATTTCATATTGATAGCAGTTCAGAAGAAAATTAAGAAAGAAATATTAAAAATTACCTTTTATCCATAAGTGTTGATAAAAAGTTACTACTAAAATATATTCAGACAGTATCTGTTACTTACGGTACAAAAGTTCATTTTTTGACTACATATTTCATGACATATTCGATCTTCATATTCCATTTTTAGGACAATAATTTATAGTTTAATGCTATAATAAACGAAAACTTTAAAAAAAATTACTTTAAATGTCCAAAAGGATTAATTTTTTTTTCTGGTTAAATAAAATTTATTTTAAGAATCAAATTCAAAATTTAATAAATTATTTTTTAAATTTTAAGAAAAAAAAAAAAAAATGAATGTACATATGTATCTATGTTAGTTTATTTATAGAAACAAACATCAGTATGGGCATATATAGATCACTAGAAGTGTTGGTTATAGGATCATAGAAACAAACATCATCATAGTTACATGACGATGTTTGTTTTGATTACATCATGTTTGTTTTGTTTGATCACGTCATGTTTGTTTGATCACATCATCATAGTTGGATGATCATCGAAACAAACATCATCATAGGGCATAAAAGATCATTGGAAGATAAGATCATCCCTACTTCCAATATTATTAATCTAAAATGCTACATTACAGTCAATTTAAATTTATTTATCTGTTTGGTATTTAAAAATCAATAAAATATGGTTAAAGATACACCAGATAAATTTGTTGTTAGATTAAAATCTTTGGGGATAATCAAAATAGAAAAATGATTACTTTTTGGGGTTCAATTATTTTTTTTTTTCATTTCATAGGTAATTTAAATTGATATTAAACGAGTAAACAAAATTTTAAACCTATTTCGTTAGAGGAACCTTTGAAGTTTTTGCAACAAATCTTTTCAACCGCTTAATCAAACAGTCAAAAAACGACCATGAAATGTCCAATATTCTACAGTACGGAAGAACCAGAACAAAATAAAAAATCGTTTTACAGATCTGTCCCCAGCAACCTGTACTCATCCCCCCCTCCTTTCACTTAAGCAGACGATAATTAAAACCAGTTCTTAAATCAAAGAAGAGGAGGAGGAGATAAATAAATTCGTTTGTTCTTAGAATCACAACCGATCCCAGACACGGAGTGGAGTAGCCCAGGGGTGTCTCTCCCCACAAACGATTTCCTCCCAGCGCAAGGGCTGCGCGGGAAACAGAATTGATCCGCAGAAGGTCACCCCTTTTCGTTTGCCCGTCCTGCGAAGCTCGCTTCACTGCCGAGCTCACTTCCAGATGGAAGGCCGGGACATCAGGACGCGCGATCAGGGGTGAGTGTCACTTCCTCATTTTTTCTTTTCTCCACCCTCCCCCTTCTCTTATTAATCGTCTGATCTTTCCCTGGACCCCTTTGTCTTGAAATAATTCGATTGTGCAAAAACCTGGTATGATGGGGAGGATAAGGTGATGTTGTGATGGATGAAATCGTGGATTTGAGGTGTTTGGAGAAGGTTGAAAAATCTTCGCGTTTTAAATTTTTTTTTTCAGAGCGATTGTTTGAGTTTTTATTTGTAGAGAAAAGGTAAATTTGCATGTTAAAGTAGCGTAAGAAATCCTATTCTTTTGAAGAAATAATGTAAATGATTTTGTTTCATGTTGTTAGCATACTTGTAATAAGTTGAATTGTATGGTGATATAAGAGGTCTTTTGTTTAGAAATAGTGATTTTTACTGAAAATAGAATTTCTGAGGACAGATAAAAAGTAAATAGATTTTATTTACAGATAAAATGAAGAGCCTGTAATGTCCTATTCTTTTGTTGAAAATATCGTTTATCATCAATGGTGATTACATTTTGCCAATGGTGTTGCTGTTGGTTATGCATGTGATCTTATTAAATTTCTTCCTAATATAGAATTATAAATTTCTTTTATATATATAACATACATCTTTCGTTAATAAATAGTGATTTCTACTGCAAATAAAATTTCAGTTCACAGATAAAAAGTAAAGAGTTTTTATTTACAGTTAAAGTGAATAGTCTACAATGTCTTCTATTCTTTAGTTGAAAAATATTGTTTATCATCAAAGGAGATTTCATTTTGCCAATGGTTTTGCTGTTGGACATGTATGTGATCTTAGATAAAAAATAAAGAGTTTTTAATTTGCACATAAAGCGAATAATCTATAATGTTCTATTCTTTCGATGAAAAATATCTTTATCATGATTTATTCATTTTGCCGATGGTATTGCTGTTGGTTATGTATGTAATTTAGTGTCTTCTAAACATAGAATTATAAATTTCTTTTATATATATAATATTTATTTTATATATTTATATAACATACATCTTTCGTTAATAAATAGTGATTTTTACTTTAAATAGAATTTCAGTTCACAGATAAAAAGTAAAGAGTTTTTATTTACAGTTAAAAAGTGAATAGTCACATTGTCTTATTCTTTAGTTGAAAAATATTGTTTATCATCTAAGGAGATTTCATTTTTGCCAATGGTTTTGCTGTTGGACTATGATCTTAGATAAAAATAAAGAGTTTTTAATTTGCACATAAAGCGAATAATCTATAATGTTCTATTCTTTCGATGAAAAATATCTTTTTATCATGATTTATTCATTTTGCCGATGGTATTGCTGTTGGTTATGTAATTCAGTGTCTTCTAAACATAGAATTATAAATTTATTTTATATATATAATATTTATTTTATATATTTATATAACATACATCTTTCGTTAATAAATAGTGATTTTTACTTTAAATAGAATTTCTGTTCACAGATAAAAAGTAAAGAGTTTTTATTTACAGATAAAGTGAATAATCTACAATGTTTGATGAAAAATATCGTTTATTATCAAATATGATTATATTTTGCCAAGAGAAATATAAATTATATCATTATATAAATAATTTGGAAAAGGCTGAAAAATGTTCGCGTTTTAAATTCTTTTTTTTTTCTGAGCAATAGTTTGAGGAATAAAAATAAATGCGCCTGTTAAGGTAATTACGGAATCCTATTCTTTTGAAAAAATGTAATTGTTTTTGTTTCATGCTGTTAGTAAATTTGTAATAAATTGAATTGTATAGCGTTAACAGAGGTCTTTCGTTAAGAAAATAGTGATATTTGCTGCAAATACAATTTTTGTTCATAGATAAAAATAAAGTGTTTTTATTTACAGATAAAATCAATAGCCTATAATGTCCTATTCTTTGATGAAAAATTATGATAAAGGTGATTTTATTTTTCTGTGGTTTAGTTGTTGGTTATATATGTGATCTTAATAAAAGTAAAGAGTTTTTAATTTACAGATAAATTAAACAGCCTGTAATGTCATGTTCTTTTGTTGAAAAATATCGTTTATCATCAAAAGAGATTTCATTTTTCCAATGGTTTTTCTGTTGGTTATGTATGTGATAGATAAAATGTAAAGTTTTTAATTTACACAAAAAGTGAATAGTCTACAATGTCCTATTTCTTTGATGAAAAATATCTTGAAGGTGATTTTATTTATCCTGTGATTTTGCTATTGGTTATGTATGTCATCTTATTCAGTTTCTTCCTAATATATAAATTATAAATTTCTTTTATATATATAATATTTCTTTTTATAATATACATCTTTCCTTAATAAATAGCGATTTTTACTCAAAATAGAATTTCTGATCATGGCTAAAAAGTAAAGAGTTTTAATTTTCACATAAATGAATAGTCAACAATCTCTTATTACTTTGAAGAAAAAATCTAAATGTTTTTGTTTTATGTTATTAACATACTTGTAAGAACAGACAGACAGTTTGACATTATTGAGGCATTTTTGGCAGCGTTATCCTCCATATGATACTTGTAAGAAATTGAATTGTATGGTGACAATAGAGGTCTTTCGTTAATAAATAGTGATTTTTACTGTTAATAGAATTTCTGTTCACAGTGAGAAAATAAAGAGTTTTTATTTACAGATAAAGTGAATAGTCTACAATGTCCTATTCTTTTATTGAAAAAAATCGTTTCACTAACAAGTTTTTCACTACAGTTTTTGAAAACTCTCAAGATTCAAGTATTCTTTAATAGTACATAAATATTCACCAATTCTTTGTATGTCTATTAATTTCATAAAATATTAATTAAGATGTTAATTTCATAAAAATTAATTAAGATGTTAATTTTATAAAATATTTCTTAAAATTCTTAAAAATATATAAGCTGAAAATATTTTATGAATAGTTAATAATTTTAATTTTTAATTTTTAATTTTAAATTTGTAAAGGGATCACACATGTATGTCATCAATACTTCGTAAGAATTTTAGGATTATTTTTTTTTATTTTCCTGTTTACAATAAAGAACGATTTTGCTTTTCCTTTGAATAAACTAATTCCGATTTAAAATTAGACGGTTTAAATATTCTGAAGTATTAGTTTAGAATTATGTTATGTTTGTGATTATTATTACACATTTATGTTTGAATGAAAATATCTGGACATTTATAAAAGTAGACAATTTTACATTTCTAATATTTTTACCTCAAAAACATTTTTTTAAAACATAAGGTGGAAAAAAAAATTTTTAGTGGAATTTAATATTAACACATTTCTTAAACAATTTTTACATTTAATTGAACTATCTCTTATAATTACAATATAAAAATATTCCATAATTAATATGTAAAACAGCAATTATAAAAAATTTATTTTAATTATGAAATAGCCATTACATTTTGAATATAATATGATGGACGTAATTATTATTATTATTATTATTATATATAAATAATAAATAAATTATAATAAAAATTCCGATTTAAATTAGATAATTTAAATATTTATATAATAATAATATATTATTACTA
Source organism: Caerostris extrusa (assembly GCA_021605095.1). Classification (NCBI taxonomy): domain Eukaryota; kingdom Metazoa; phylum Arthropoda; class Arachnida; order Araneae; family Araneidae; genus Caerostris; species Caerostris extrusa. The sequence continues at coordinate 6,808 of BPLR01017380.1, forward strand.
TTATTATATTATTATTATATATAATATATAATATATTATTATTATTATTACATAATTATAAAATTTTTATTTAGATTTCCTTAAATATAATTTGTTTTTTATTTACGAGTTTTACCTATCATGTATTAAGATTACGATTTTATCATTTTAAAATAACAATGTTTTTGTATGATTATGCAAGAATACACTAATTATTTTCTTATTTCATTCATACATAATTATCTCCAATAATTCTCTCTCAATGAATCTCCAATCAACATTTTTATTTCTTACGCTTTATCACTCTGTCTTATTCTTATATCCATTTGCACGAAAATGTAAAATCTTTAATACACAAATTATATGAGAAATAACTATGATTTGAGTGGTATTAAAAAGGCTGAATTTCTTTCATACTCAGTGATGCTTTTTGAATGCAGCTTATATCCATGTCAATGAGCCATAATTGTGTTTTGTTTTTGTTTCATCAAATTTATCTTAGGACGATTTAATAATAATAGTACAGTATTTTTTTTCTTATGCATTTTTGATAATTTTATAGTCATTAATCCGATTTAAAAAACAAATTTATTTACATATATGTTGTTGTCATTCTTTATGATTGAAACTTAAAAATTTTATGAGACCTTTTAGACAAAAAATCCTCCTCGAATTTGATAGTATTTAGAATTTAATGAAAATATTTTAAAACTCGAAACACAGTACAGACTTCAATTGAAAATAATGAATCATTCGTCATTTATAAGGTAATTTATAGTAGTAATACCATACCTATATGAAATCAATGGCATACAAGTTTAAAAGAAAAGTTTTGGTTCACATCAATTGATGATGAATTGCAACAAAATTTTTAGCAACGATATGTTCATTTCTTTACAACAATACGAAATCAATTCATTTCTTTACAACAATACGAATTCATTTCATTTCTTTACAACAATACGAATTCATTTCTTTACAACAATACTCATTTTTACAACAATATATTCATTTATCTACTACATTCATCTTTGATAAAGTGTGCATTTTTTTTTCAATTACAATTTCAAAGTTTCCTTTATCTTATCAATTACAAATTTTTCATTAAATTAAAAACATTAGGAACACTGTTTTGTACATTGAACAGAGAGGAAAGGAACGGTTCCAAAACCGAAAAGTTTTCGAAAACATCAGTTGAACAGTGACGCTCACCATCTGCCTTCCAGTGTTATTCAATTCGGTTACTAACATTAACCTGTACTCCAGTGCTTTGAAAATCAAGTACTTTTCGGAAGTAATTGGGAGTGATGCTTCGTATCAATTGTAGGTTTTTCTGAAAATTTTTGGATTTTCTCCAATAGGATAGCCAAATGTGGGGCAATAATCTTTTTGAAAATCATCCCCGTCGACCACACTAATTGAGGGGTTTTCACTGACAATAAATTCTAGTGTCCACTATCTAAAATATGTCATTCACAATATGTATTTCAACGAAGTCAAGAAACAGAATCCATCAATAAATGACAGATTAAAATATGTAATTTTACATAATATTAAAATTAAAACAAAGATATTGTCTTATATATGTTGTCTTTAAATGCTGGGTACTCTGACCTAACTTGAAATTATTTTTCATTAAAAAGGCAGATACTTAAAAATTCAGTGTTACCTAAGATGCAATACGCAGAATACACTGTATTGCAATCCCATATTGACACCACAATTTTGAATGCCTAGAAATTGGCAACATTTTTAACACAACAGAAGAATATTTTTTCCAATGCAGTTGGCAAACTTTTAGACAGTTATCTTGGATGCCTTAAGGCAAGCGCTGCACAGACGTTACTCACTTTGCATTACCCAGGGGACGCGCGTAACTTGAAGATAAGCCACGGACTCGGAGTAACAAGGCCCCTGAAACTCTCTACGATCATATTAAACCGGGACCTACGGTTTAAAGTGGATTCCGTTATTTCTTAAAAATATAACTCTACGAACCACTACAAACATCCATGGTACCACCGGGACTCGAATCCGAAACCTGTGGTACCGAGCCCCAGAGCGCTAGCCACTCGACCATTCAGGCCCCAACTGAAGAATATTTAGAGTATAGATTTCCAACATAAAAATACATGCTTTTGAATCCAGTTTACTTAGTTCAGTGATCCAGCACGTCAAATGGAAAGCAATGATTGTGGTTGGAAGAAGATAAAGTATTTGATTAATTAAGAATAAAAAAAAAATGTTAATATAAGATATCCCACCATGATAGATAAGTAAAAATGCTGTAGTTTAAAAATTCTTCCATTCTTTTTAATGTTTTTTAAATCATTAAGAATGATCAGAATTTTTAATTACCAAAATATAAAATATCTTTTAAATTTGAATAGCAAATTGATTGTATTTAATTAAAATAAAAATTTCTTGATTTTTTTTTTTCTATAGTTTTATGTAATTGAAATGTCTCAGCACCAGACTTACAAACTTCTAGGAACGGAGGGGTACCCCAAGACGACTCGGAATTACATAATGTTAGGAAATGCTTTTGAAGCTCGGTAGATGGCGAAATGGTAGTGTGTGAGTTACCAGTGTTCTCACAGAGACTCTTCATTTCACACACTAACGCAGTGATAGTTGGATGACTGATCTTATTATATATAAGTGGAACGGAACTAGTGGATATGCATATCGTACTTAGTTGTGGAGCCCAATTAGGGATCACACAGTTCTTGTACGCGCATCTATACCTGATATGATGATATCTCAACCATAGCCTCTTTGGACGTTTGGAGCTTTTAGTAGTAGGCTAGCTCAGGGGTCGGCAACCTTTTGAGTCGGAAGAGCCAAAAATTACAATTTACCAAATTTCAAAGTTTTTAAAGAGCCACAATTTTTTTTTCTTGCCAACAATAAATAGTACTCGCACAAATATATCTTCCCCTCTAGTGTGTCCCGTGTAAGTTCTTCTTTTGGACCTTGGGAAGACATATACCTGACAAAAAGGGCAACTTAGGCCGTGTCTTTTACGTCGCAAGACTCATCTATAGCAAGTGATAAGGCAAGTTGAATAGCTTCCACCTGCAAATATGTTATATTTGAAGACATTTTAACTATTCTATCTTGTACTGTTTTAGCGGGCAGTGGCAAATCTTTGATTTTTCAAGATTTCTGGTTTGTTTTTGAAATCATGAAACAGTTTTCATCATCCGACATCATAGAAACATCCGACGACGGCGTCATTCGAAAGCTTCCGATGGGCTGACGACAGTGACGACGGGGGAGGGGTGCGGTGAAAAGCGAGTACAAGTGGCTGAGAGATAGAATCGGTGCCTAATCCTCGTTAATCGATTCAGAACGATTTTTTAAATGTTTTTTTTTTGATAAAATAAATAATATTTGCGTATGGAACTAAAGCGCCGCAGCTTCACATCCAAAGAGCCGCATGTGGCTCGCGAGCAGCAGGTTGCCGACCCCTGGGCTAGCTGATCTTACGAACACAGGAATAGCAGATGTGCATCTAGCTTACGGGGTTGCGAAATGCAATAGGTGAGGCATTGGTTTCCAGTAATATTAATTTTATTTCCTTCGATTCTTTGTTTATTTTCCAGCAGTATTATGAAGAAATGAATAATTGTAATAATGCAGAAGATAACTACAATCTATTCAGAAAGAATTTATGCCAGTCATATTTTTTTATTCATTTAAATTTAATTCAGGGTTAAAGTCAAAATCGTTACAAAAATATCTGCGCTTCCTCTGCATTTTTAAGCAGTATACACGTTATCAAGTCTATCTAAATATTGGATTTACAAGGAAGTATTTTCAGTTTTTTTCTATTTAAGTAGATGGTGAAAATCGAACTTACTATCTTGCCAACCCATTGCATAAAGAAATATAAAAACACAAATACCTGATTAGGTGTATATAACATTAAATTCACGATCTTCTTTCTGGGAAAATAACTCAAACGAATTAAATGAAAGTATTTCTGTAGTCTTCACAACGAGGAATGAAACTGCTGCTGTCTTTTAGGTAATGGAATTATCAGTTCTTCAAAAGCCATTAGCTGCCCCTATGATTTCATCGGGTGAAGTTAACTTATTAGATTAGAGTGAGTTGATAAGATCAAACGACTGTCGTGAAATACAAAGTAGATTGGGTTGAGTTGATATTCCTATTTGCTTTCATTAGTACAGTGATAAAAAGCAAACAAGCAGAAATTGACGTTATTTATTGTACGCTGAAGTATTGGTGATTCATATGGCAATGTAAATAAATGAGTAAGTTGTTTCACAATAGATTTAAATAATGAAAAAAGATCAGTGTGTAGAAACACATTAAAATATGTTGCAATAAAAGTAAATGCGAAGCACTCTGACCTCAGATATTCGACACTAGGTCGACGGATATATATAGTAGTATATACATACAGTATATATAGTCCAACCCTGCAATTTGAACTACTTGCCCGCGCTTCTCCGTACCAAGGTCACATGGACTTTGCGCTGATGTCTGGTTCACTGTCTGCCAACGTTTGCTCCGTAGAAGGTTATTCATGCTTCTGACTCCGTGCTCTGGTTTTTTTTTTTTTTTTTAACGTGCTCCGATTCGCCAGTATATATAAACATCATCATGAGCGACGCAACAGCCCATGTTGAGCCAAGGCCATCTTCCTATTGGCAAATTTCTAGCGGAGAGCTATAAATAGGGCTCGGTCATATATATATATATATATCTATACAGTGTATATATTTGTAGTATACAGATAGTATATATCTATATATACAGCGTTCAATAGGATGCACCTTTGATGGGGGATCTGTTATTCAAGCACCACCCCTCCCACCTCCGCAAGTGCAACGAAAGGCATTCCGGCATATTGATTTGACTCTGCACAAATATTAAATATTTTTGCTATTTTTTAGTCAGGGATTTAACCTATCACGTTGAGTTTCGATACAATTCTCTGTCTTCCAGTCCTGAGATGAAAATTTCAAAAGTTAGGATAAGTTAACATCGACTGAAAATAATGAACAACGATACATGGATTCCTCGTGTTATAACTGTTATAAATACACTAAATGTAATGCAACCATAATGCATATTATAAGAACCATTGCAACTATTTGCAGAAAACATCTAATATAAATAAAAATTGCGGTAGCAAATAATGATCAAATAAGGAAAATTGGTGCAACAAATAATGATCAAATAATGAAAATTGGAGTAACAAATAATGTTTCAGATAATGAACAAATGAAAATTTTATTTAAAAACAATGACAATAAATGAAAATTAAAAAAAAATGATTTTCAAAACCAAACTTTAAAAAAGGACAAATTCAACTAGCACCAAATAATTAAATATCAATAACCCAATCACAGTTGTGTTAAAAACTCAACTATAGATTTTTTTTTGGTTTTGTTATTTCAAAATGAATGTTTTATCTATAAAAATAATATTGTAAAATATAACTTAAAATTATTTTCATCAATCTATTACCATACTAAAATTATTTTAAAGTTTGTTAAATACAAAAAAAACAATAACACGAGGCAATCAATCATAAAAGAACTCGTTTATATTTTATATAGAGAGTCGATAACAAAATTCGTTATTTCATTGACAATATCCATTGGGACGTATAATAAATAAATAGATGCATTATTTCCCTAAACTCCCTTAATAAATCTGAAAATCCAATATCAACTCTTTGGTATTAGGTACTCGTGAAACGATATATAGATTATAGTTACCACTACAAAATTGATAGTTTACGTGAGGTTGTTACAAAACAGCTATATTACATAGATGCTAATTTAACATAATAAACAACTATAGTATTTTTATTATTTTTATATATAAATTTTATTTATTGATGTTCATTTTGATAACATTACAATTCTAAAAAAGTGATTAGTTAAAAGAAATTGTAAAATGAAGTATGCATGATTTCCAATTCTTCAGTAAAAAAAGACAAATACACATTTCTTTTCTTTTCTTTTTCTTTTTATTGTCGAATTTAAAATAGCTAATTCTGTTTTTTCATTAAATAGCAAAGTATTTCCTTCGTGCTGACTATTTTATAGTAATCTTACAATTTCATTGCAGATATATTTTATTCAATATGTATCTGGTTGTTTTAAATTGAAAATAGTGCTACTGCTACGCTAATTATGCAGTGTCATTTTACAAGAATAACATTTATTCTCATAAATATCTTCTAAAAATAATCTTATAATGTTTTGTGTGTTGCTTATAAGCTTACAAATAGTTTGTTTAAAATAAGAAGCTTTAAAATATTGTAAAAATGATAATTTTTAAAATTATTTTTATGAATTATTTATTGTTTTATTGCATATTCGATTCACATTTATTTTATAGCAAAAAAATAAAATTTAATATATAGCAAAAAATATAATTTAATAATTTATTTGAAAATTAATTCCTGTTAATTTTAAATAAATGAAAGCATAAAAAATTTATAAATTTATCGTAGAGTTAGATAATTTCTTTTAAAATATAAATGAATCAATTTTTAATCAACAAATATAAAGGTTCCTGCAGAAAAAATATTTATTATGAATATTAGAATTTTTCTTATTTTGTATCTGTTTCAAAAGGCTTAAAATATGATATTATTTTCGTCACAAAAAGTGAAATCTCTTTTATTAAAAAAACGTTGTTTAACTGTAACTGCAAACTACAAAACAGTTTTAATAAAATGTTGAATAAATTTTTAATTTATCGAATTTTTTTTTAACGAATAGCTTTTTATAATTGAAACAACTGGTGAAATTCAGGGCACAAAAAATATTTTTCTCTTATTAACACATTTAAAATGTCAAAGATTATTACAATGTTGAACACAAACTTATTAATTATTTCTTTCTCTGCATCCATTTCTTTTTAACATTTTTTCCTTTTATTCATTTCTATTTAAAAAATCATTCCATCGACTACATTCATTCGATTTTTAACCAAAATCACAGGAAAATTTTAATTTTTTTAATTCAATAATTTTTTTAATTTAATAATTCAAAAATTTTTTTTTTTTAATTCAAAATTTCATTCAATAGTAGACAATGATAAATAAAATGAAATCTTTGGAAATTCATGAATGAGAAATTAATTACATTAAAATTAATGATGGTAATGAAATTAAATTAATAGAATAAATGAAATTAATGAGACGTTAATAGAATAACTGAAATTAATGAAATAAAATGAATAAAAGGAAATTAATTGAATAAATGAAATTAAAAAGAAATTAATGGAATAAATGAAATTAATGGAATAAAATGAATAAAAGGAAATTAATAGAATAAATGAAAAAAAAAGAAATTAATGGAATAAAGGAAATTAATAGAATAGATGAAATCAATAATAGAACAACTGAAATTAATAGAGTAAATGAAATTAATGAAATGAAATGAATCATTAATGAAATGAAATTTATAAATTTCTTCATAATCACTAAGCAACGGAAATATTACAAAAATAAAATTTATGGATTAAATACTTTAATATATTTATCGTTTTTCTTTTTAAATTTATAAAATACTTCATTACAATATGAATGATAATAAAGTGTAAATATCATATGAGGATATCATATCATATATGATGATGACAAGTTGCAAATGACACATAAATTATAATTTATTATTATTTTATCATTAAATACGATAGATAAAGCATTAAATATGTCAGATAACTGTCTTTTATGAATGTAATATATAAATAAAACGTTCTTATTAATTTTTCACCTTTAATGTAATAAATAACTTTTTTAATGTTCATTTTTAACAAGGTTGAATTATGCATATTTTGTTCAATAAAATACAAAAATAAAATAACGAAGAAAACTCATTAAGTATGAAAATTACTACACCATGCATCAAAATCATATAAAAAATATGTAAAATATTTATTTATTATTTTCTAATATTATTGCCATCCTCTAAAAAGGAAAAAAAAATATATAATTCATTTTTGGAGAAAGATATATAGTATAATATTTTTAATTGGCAGAAAAAAAAATACTAATAAATGGAAAAATACTAATAAAATATTTTCGATTTTTTTAAAATTTAATTCCTAATTAAAAATAGCAAATAAATTTTTAAGGTTATTGTTAGTAAAGGAAAGTAGAGTAGAAAAGAAGGGAATTCAAAAAGAAATCACAAAAATTAAGAAATAATTTACCAAAAGTAAAATATTTCGTTTTCACTATAAAAGAAAATTTTAAAAACTCTATTAGTTTCTTAATAAACTTAAAGCTTAAATAAAATGTTGTTACATTAAGAACAAGTTTAAATAAAATGTTGTAAAATTTCCTGAGGAAAAAGTCAACCCAAAAAAAAAAAAGGCTACCCAATCTGAAAAATTCAGATACTGTCACTTTTCACTGTATGTCTTCCGACAGGATGTCGATTTTCCGATATTTTTTATGCTCTTTTTTGCTAGAAATAAGATTTGAAATGAAGTTTCTTCCACTGAATTTAGGAGACAGATGGTATTTTTTCCTACAGTTTTGAAACGCCATAAATAGTAGGAGAAAAATCAATTTTTTTGAAAGGATGAATTTTTTGTAATAAATTTGTTAAAAAAAATAATTTTTTTTTATCGAAACACAAATGTAAATGTAAATTTGTTTGCAATTTATTAAAACAATTTATTTACAATTGATTGAAAATATTTTTCTCGTGCTGTAGTATGGTTTTAATCCAGATTAAACTTTTTCTGAAGAAGTATTCTTTACATATATTTATTTGTCCATGCTCAATTAAAATGCTGCATTAATGTTAGTTCGGCATTAAAGTGTTTCATTAATGTTTGTTCTGCATTAAAATGTTACATAACTGTTAGTTTTGCATTAAAATGCTGCATTAAAGTTAGTTATACATTAAAATGTTGAATTACGTTAGTTCTGCATTAAAATATTGCATTAATGTTAGTTATGCATTAATTTAATTCTGCATTAAAATGTTGCTTTAAAGTTATTACTACATTAAAATGCTGCATTAATGTTAGTTCTGCATTAAAATGTTGCATTAGCAATTACGTTAGTTAGTTCATTTAAGAAGAAAATGATTGATTCCTATGTAATTGATTTGATTCCTATGAAATTTTTAAATCCGTTTAAAAAATTTAAATATGTTTTTTGATAAAATACTTTGACGTTATTGGATTCTTTGTATGAAGGTTTAGTTTACTTAAATTGTATTATTAATATAAGCTACAGCTGATTATTTACATAAAATTCAATATATGAAAAAAACCTATGAAATCTCTATTGATAATATGAAAAATAACAGTATATGATAAAATATTTTTAATTGAGAAATTAAATCTTCATTATTAATAATAACGATACAAATAATTATTATTTTTATTTTGTAATCAAAGCAAATCATTGTTAAATCCGTTAACCCTTTTTTAAATGGCTCACTTAAAATTTTAATAAAAAGTGAAGTAATTTAATGTTCTAAGCAGTTTTTCTCTTGAGTAAAATTTATATTTATAACTACTTTCAGATATATTTTCTATAATTAATTTAAACAAATATTTTATACTTTTTTTATTATATTCTGTATACCCTTTATTATTGTATACCCTTTTTTTTTTTTTTTTTGTTCTTGGGATAAATAGAGAATATTTATTATTACAAAATTCTAAAAAAGCAATTCAGCAATATATCTTTCTTGTAAAAAAAAATGTAAAGAAATTAAATATTTTAATTAATCACATTAACAAAAAATGAAAAGAAATTTGAGCAAGATATATTTCCAGTACTAAATAAAACTAAATTGTTGTTACGAAAGGCAATGTTTTCCTTTTTAACTGTACAAATAAATATAGTTTAAAATAGAAAATGAATAGAGTTTCAATATTTTTGTTAGGAATAATACTTGAAAAGTTGAAGGGACATTTTTTTCCTTTAGAGTATTACTTTCAAACATTTTTTGTTACTTCACCCCCACCCCACCCCCCAAGATAAAATTCTTTCCACCTTTCCTCAAATATGTTCCATCATCATTAAATAGCACTCATGTTTATTCAGTTTAATATTAGAAACGAACGAACAGAGAATTTGTGTTACTCAAATTTAATCAAAAATTTAAACTATTATTATCATTTGGAACTAAGAAGTTGCATCGAAATATAATAAATAAAATATATATATATTATTTCTAAATCAAATAAAAAATAATCAGACATTTTTTTTTGTAAATTAAATAAATAATCTGTATTAAAGGTTTACTATTTCTTAGTCTGACTTTTTATCGCATAGTACTATTTTTGGTTATTCAGAAGTGTTTTATAATAAACTCGTGATTTGATAGTTTGCCAAATAAAAAAAGTTCAAATACATTGGAAATTATTGTTAAAAAAATAAAGATTTTTTTTTTTAGATTTTAAAACAAGAATTTTTACATTAGAGTGACTAATTAATAATAAATTTGGAAATTCAATAATAATTAAACTATATATTCATCAAAATTTTGTATAATATTTTTTGTTAATTTTTTCATTCATTAAGGTCATTATTTTTATTCAGTAGAACAAACTTTACTCCTTACCTAACCTATCACCTTTTTGCAATCTTAGAATGACCACCTTAAAAATTATGAATGTTAATTCACTTACCAAGTCTTCCTTGCCGTGTTACTGGAACTTATGACTTTCATTCCAATCCTGTAGTCTGCACGAAAACGCTAAATTGACCCTCAAGGCTTCCTTTAATGGAATTAGATGATGTCTCTAGAGCATTTGGTTGTACTCTTTGGAAATCTCAGCCAATTCGTGCTTCAGAGAATTTTTCACCTTTTTATTCTTATTTTAAGAAGTGTAAAATGTGAATGTTATGGAGAATGGGAAATTTAATACTTCACGAGTTTCAATTAAACTTCAATGTTTTTTTGTTTTGATAGCTCAATATGATAGGTTTTGAGTTTATATTTTTTGAGAAGGTCTGTGTGGAAGATATTTTTGTTTAATGAAAAAAAAATAATAAATATTTGATTAATTATGATAATAAATTATCATTATTATGATTATGATTAATTATGATAATAAATATTTACTTCAAACAAAGAGGGGTCTGACGGCAGAATTGATAGCGCTCTGGAGTTTGATACCACAGATTTATGGTTCGAGTCCCAACGGTATCATGGATGTTTGTAGAGGTTCGGAATCCACTTTAAACCGTAGGTCCCGGTCTAATATGATGGAAGCGTCGCAGCCCTTGCTTATGGCATAAAGATTAAAACTGTCTATATTACCAGCTGCATTAGAACAACAGCTTCAAACAAAAGATTTCTAATTGTGATTTAACGACGTAGACTTTTAGACTGTAATATTTGGCATATGAAAAAAATGTACTCTATTTAGCATGAAATATACAGCTAATTCTGAAGCATTTTAAATAGTGTTTTCCATTTATTTCATTATTTTATTTAATAAACATTTTTTTTTTTAAAACATATCTGAAGCATATCATTTTATATCATGCCATAAAATTTCTGAAGCATATCATTAAGTAGATAAAAAAATTGATAAACAGCAAATATATTGTTTAAAATTTTATTTTATATGCAAAACTAATTATTTAAAACCATTACGTGAAACTAATTATTAATTTTAAAATTATTTATAGTTAAATTTTTCGTTTTCTCATTTTTTTTTTCAACGGTCATCTCTTTATATTTTAACAATTTTGGATTAGAATTTCATTAATTTGATATTTTCAGGAAATATGTAATAGCTCCCCCTACGTTTTTAGTTAACAAATAATTATTTTGCTTATATACTGCTTTTTTAATTAGCAAATTATAATTTAAGTAAAATCATACTAATTTTAGTTCTTTGGCCGATAAATAGACTGTAGGCGATAGTTAATTTGTAGCTGATAGTAGTTTGATTTAGTTTGATAGTAGTTAGCTGATAGCTGATTTGTAGTTTGTACGATTTCCAGGAATTACTTTAATATTCCTATAAAACAGACAATTAACAAGTAATATAAAAAAAAGGAATGTAAGTCAATTCCTACTTTTTTTCACTAAATTGTAGAAAGTCCTTTACAAATAATTTTCATTCATTTTTTAAATTTATCTGGCGCCATCTATTGGTAGATATGGGCAACTTAAATCTAGAAAAAACTAAAATTAATTCATTAAATTCAATTACTGATTTAATATTTGAAAAAACTGCATTAACATCCAGTGTCCTCCACTAGAAGTTAAAAAAAAAAAAATGAATCTGAACTTGAGTGGATGAATAAAAAGTATTTTATGAACGATTGAAAATTTGAACAAGATATATATAGGGAGAGTGTGAGCTAATAGAAGGAATTGAAAAATTTGGTGAACTGGAATTTTATAGTCATTTCTTTAAAAATTAATATAGTTCAATTTTTAAAATGTTTCATATAAATATTGTGGGTGTATGGAATTTCGTGTTTTGGTCATTGTTTTTTACCTCTATCATGAAATAGATGTTAATTAATTTCTTCAGTTAATTCTTCTCCTGTTTTAACGGGGATAATATTTTCATTTTTTAAGAATTCTAGAAGGAGAATTTGAACGAAAATTATGTGAATTTTAAAAAAAAATTAATTTATATCGAAATAAAATTTTATGAATATTGTCTTTTTTTTATATTATACACATCAGTATCATGGGTCGTCAGTTTTTTATTCTTTAATATTACGAACTGTATACTAATATATAAGAAAATAGGCATCTCCTTTTCACCAAAATAATTTCCAAAATTTCCTTTTTCACCGTAAATACGGGCCAGGGTCAATAAGTACTCACAAAAAAAAATAAAAATAAAACATTTTTTTCATAGTTGACCCTTTCTATTTTCAACATAGTCCCTTTTCACTTTTTGCAGCCCAGCTTTTCTCCAACTTCTTCAAGCCATCCAAAAATAGAATCTTCGAAGGTCTTCAAAATAAACATTGTTTTCTCATTCGATGAATCTTCACAGGGCGCCATTTTTTTATATTTGGGTAGAGAAAAACATCAATGGGTGACAAATCTATTGAATATTATAGTTGGAGAATCAACAACAAAATTGTGTTTGTTTTCCACTAGAAACAAACCCAATTTTGTTGTCGTTTCAGCTGTTGGCGATATTTTGCCAACAGGTGAATCGATAACAAAATTACATTTTTACTTTTTCAATTCCTTCTATTAGCTCACACTCTCCCTATATATATATATATCTTGTTCAAATTTTCAAACGTTCATAAAATACTTTTTATTCATCCGCTCAAGTTCAAATACATTTTTTGAACTTGTAGGGAATGACACTAGATGTTAATACAGTTTTTCAAATATTAATTCAGTAATTAAATTTGATTCATTAATTTTAGTTTTTTTCGATTTAAGTTGAACATATCTACCAATAGAAGGAGCCAGATAAACTTAAAAAATTAATGAAAATTATTTATAAAGGACTTTCTGCAATAAAGTAAAAAAAGTTAGGAATTAACTTTAAAAAATTCTTTTATATTACTTGTTTATTTTATATTTTTTATTATTCCCCACCTTGGCGATATTTTGCTTCAGTTGTTCGTAAAAACAGACCCACCCAATAAATTTGGCTGAAATTTTGACAGCAATCTATTGAATTATGCTACTAATCGAAAATAAATTTATTTTAATACTAAAAACGCCATCACTATTATTTTGTAAGTACTTTTTGATCCTCTTATAACGTGTTTATTTTAAATACCCTAGACTAGACGGCTCAGTCGTATGATGTAAACTATATGTCGCCAAGACTAGTTGCATTCTTTAGGCTTAAAGGCGATTAGCTAGATTCAAGAGGAAAGCTAAAATCCCTAGAAAAATATCTGCGCTGTTGGTGATAAGTTATAATAATGTTTAAGGCAGAGCATATTTGAAATTCATCGGAATATCGAGACTCTACTGTAAATATGTATTTTCAGAATATATTTTTAAAAAGAATAAATGAGTTTGGATTAAAAAAATAAAAGGTTCAATATTGTCAATTATTAAATAAAACAATTGCTGAAAAGATTTTTTTTTTTTTTTTTAATTTTACCTTCTCACTTTTTTTCTGCATAATCCTTGTCAAATAATATAAATGTAGTAACCTTTATTTTATCAACTTCAATAAAAAAAAACATTTTATGATTTACATCTTAAAAATGGACGTTATTTTAATAACTCTCATAAATAATAAAAAGAAATTTTAACATTATAACATCCAACATCAACTGCATCAGACAGATTGCAGCTTTATGGAAAATCTTGAACCCAATGTTATGGTAACCGTAAATAAGCCAATAATAATAGAGGCCTTTTTTTCAGTAGCAAAACATCATAGGTATATCAATTTTTATTTACTTTGTTCTGGATAAGCGAGATTCAACAGCGGCTTTCTGGCTTTTTCTTGCTAACTACGCTCTGTTACAACCACGTATCTTTCGCACTTTAATTAATATATTTGAAGTAAAATTTATAAAATAAACACCAAATCACTCTGCTCGTTCAATCAAATTTTTTTAGTTGTGAACAATTTTTTCCCCTTCTAATATAAGTCATCACAGAATACAGCAAGCAGCAGAGCAACAACATACAAGACATATTTAACATGTCTACTAGAGGAATGCGAAAGCGAAAAGATTTACGATAAAGTTTAGTTTATCTTAAGTGAACCTGTATTGGGTTGTGTTACTATCTTTTAACTAAAATCTGGAGTGAATCCTACTGCATGAATTGTTCATTTCCCATAGACTGATAGCAGCTTTATGGCATATCTTGAACCTAATGCCACGGTAACTGTAAGTCAGCCAATAATAGAAGAGAGCTTTTTTTCTTTTCAAGTGGCAAAACATTATCAGTATTTCAATTTTTATTCACTTTTTTTTTGGGGTTAGCGAGATTCGACTGAGGGTTCTGGCCGTTTTTTGCTACAGCCACGTATCTTTCGCCCTATAATTAATGTAGTTGAAGTAAAATTTATAAATTAAACACCAAATCACTATGATAATTCAATAAAATTTTTTACTTGTGAATAATCCTTTTTCTTCAAATATAAGTAATCACAGAATACAGCAAGCATCAAACCAGCAACAATAAAGACTAGACATTTAAGAGTAAATAATTCAACATGTAGATTAGAGGAATGGGAAAGCAAAAGATCTACAAGGAAGTTTAGTTTATCCTAATTAAAGCTGTGTTAAATGGCAATACTACCTTTTAACTAAAATCCGGAGTGAAATAACAGAAGAGGGCTTTTTTTGAGTAGCAAAACATCCTCGGTATTTTTAATTTTTATTTACTTCTGTCTGGATAATCGAAATTCGACTGCAGCTTTTTGGCTTTTCTTGCTAGCCACGCTCTGTTACTGCTACATATGTTTCGCTCTATAATTAATTTATTTGAAGTAAAATTTATAAATTAAACGCCAAATCATTCAGCTCATTCAAATCAAATTTTTTACCTGTGAACATTTTTTTCTGCAAACATAAGTAATCAAAGAATACAGCAAGCATTAGAACAACAACATTTAAGTATATACTACGACCTGATGGCCAATTGCTTAGAGCTCTGCCCTTTGTTGCTTCAGGTTCGAATTCTGGCGGTGGAATGAATGTTTGTGAGTGGTTCGGAATCCACGTTAAACTGTAGGTCCTGGTGTAATTAGCCTTAAGTGTGCAAAAACTGACCATAGAGCAACAAAACAAATCAAGACTAAACAACATTCAACAAGTCTATTAGATGAATGAGACGGCAAAAAAGATTTATAGTGAAGTTTAGTTTATCTTAATTGAAGCTACGTCAGGTGGTTATATTATATTTTTAATCTATTTTTAAAATACGGTGTGGATTCAATGTTGTCCATATCCATGAGTTGTGGCCTCTATTTCAGCAATTTAATTAAATACTTGATTAAATAGAACTACAAAGATTAGGGAGCTACAGCAATAGATAATGGAAATTCAAATTTCGTTAGAGCTGCGTTTGATTTGTCGCTCTACGGTTATTTTTTGCACATTTTAGACTAATTATACCGGGATTTGCAGTTTAATGGGGATTCCGAACCTTTAACAAGCATTCATACCCAGCCAGGATTCGAACCTGAAGCCTGTGGTACCAAAGGCCAGAGCTCTAGCAGAAATGGGAAATGGAAAACTCAAACAAAAAAATATATATTCAATAAAATTATGTTTATTTTAAAATTATACTTTCAGTATTATAAATTTAAAAATAACAAAGAAGAAACAATCTAGATTATAAAAAGTGCTGTAGATTATTTCTACTCTTAAAAATTTAAAAACTGTTTATTCAAAGTATAGAAAATCAAACCCGCTGAAAAATGAAAGCATGATGAATATTAGTGTCTAAAAATGTTAGAGCATGATGCTTCTTTTTCACACTCCGTGAACTTTTACATTAATTTGTTTGCCTTCTCATGAATAATGTTGCGTTTCGTGGTCATTTGTCTTCTCCGGGCGACACAGAAATGATCCGATTTTCCAGTCCGCTATTCCAGTTCTCGCATTCATTTCACACTATAAAACTCTTCTCCACTCAATGACTACTTTATATTCAACGCATTCCGTTCTCTCCCCTTGGATGTCTTCCAACATATTTCCATTTTCAACTCAGCGCAGAAGCTGGTGAAATGAATGATAACCGTAAAAATATTTTTCTCTCTGTTTGAATTGGATTCGCAAGAAATAAAGATTCGTAAAAGGTTCATCAAAATCTTTTTATGAATACACATTAGATAAATGTAGGATTTTTTTTCTTATTTTAATAACTTAAAAATGGTACGATTTAGGAAATTTATCAAATTACAGTGAATGAATTTATTTTGTTATAATTTGAGAGAAAAAAAAATAATACTTCATTACATTTTTTAAATGTGGGGAGATTTATACTGTGTCTTTAATCTATGAATCTAAGAAAATAATTGGGCAATTTACAAACAATCACCATTTCGATAGACGAAAACTGATGTTTATTGCTACTGAAATTTAGAATTTAAGCCTTTAGAAACAAATTCTTGAGATAACCGAGTGGCTAGTGCTCTGGGCTCGAACCCCATGGATGTTTGTGCGCCATGGATGTTTGTAGTGGCTCGGAATCCACTTTAAACCGTAGGTCCCGGTCCCATATCACTGTAGAGAATCACATAGCCCAATTAGACTTCTCACCCACGTCATTCCCAAACTGTAAAGGGCTACTCATCTCTAGCACAGTGTTGTGGTGTGGTAGTAATAGTAGTCTAGAGGTGATAGAGCCAAACTCTAGGACCTAGACACGTTTTTCCACCTTAAACTCAACGAAGGGACTCGGCTATAACGAAAGGCTTCAACCAACTTAATACTGTAATTTTACATTCGACTTAATTTCTTGCGTTAATCTCAACTCTCTTGATTCAAAAACACAGAGCGTTAACCACAGAGCAGTACATAGCATGGATTCTTTGTTTATTCATTATTTTTAGTGATATTTCCACTCGCTTTTACCATTATATTCTTTTCAGAAATGCATTAAACCATTATAATAAATAGCAAATATGTTAGCTAAATAGTTTTTAAAATCTAACTGATAACAGTTATGTCAAAAGTTCTGCCAACCGGTTTCATGTTACAATGTACCATTGGCATAAATGTACAGCAAACAATGAAGTTATCGAATGAAATGCTCTATTCTATTGAAATTTTTTTGCTTCTGCACATTTAAGTGCCCTACTCAGGAAAATATATAAAAGCATTTGCTGATACTCATCCATGCTCGAACCAATCTCATAAACGTATTCCGTCATCGTTTTAGTGCTCAATGAAATCCAGAATTAACAAAAAAAAATGCGACTAGGTATATGAGGATAACGATATTATTCAAAACCCATTGTAGATTTTTTTTTTTTCAATGTAAAATGTAATCGCCAAGAAATTTTATCATACAATATCTTCCGAAGCAGAATGCTGAAGAGTACTAGGCAATATATATAATAGTCTTCCAATACTATAATAATATATGAGAGATCACCCAATGATCCATCAAAGTCTTGTAAGAAGAAGTTCAAGCGATCCTGCCCCATTTCATACTCCATCATCAGATTTTTTATTGTCCAATATTCTTCCATTGCGCATTGATTATACTTACATAAAGCAAAATTATGCTACGTAGCACCATAACTTTATGTTAGTATGTAGCAGTAATATCTTCACAAAATGAATTAATAGTTTAATAAAACTAAAAAAAAACACCCTTTTAGAGTTAATCAAACTAAAAAATAAAAAATAATTGTTAACATAAGAATAAAATGACTGACGATAAAATGAATGTCACTGTTCTAAAAGCGTGGGGTGCTTTGTATGACATTTTTAAAACTAACTCTGTATTTCGGAAGGAAACTAGTGAAAAATTATAACGATTGATATCGAGCACCTCACGCTTTTAGAACAGTGACATTCATTTTTCTCGGCAGTAATTTTATTCCCATGTTAGCAATTATTTTTTACTTTTTAGTTTGATTAAATCTAAAAGCGTGTTTTTTTTAGTTTTTATTAAACTATTAATTTATTTTTTACTTTTTAGTTTGATTAACTCTAAAAGCGTATTTTTAGTGTTTTTAAACTATAATATTTAAATGAGGTCTCGGTACGGAGGAACTGGAACTATAGTTCTTACAATAATTTAATTGTGAGTAAAACAAAGTCTAAATACGAATATGTCGAGCCAGCAAGGATACGAACAGGGTATCTCCTGATCCGTAGCCAGGCGCGTTATCCGTTGTGCCACTGTCCCACGTAGGTTTGAATGTCTTGGGAACTTTCATTCATTCTACATGGGTTAAATTGCTCTTCATAAGTTAAAATAAAATCACTCATCCTGGCGAGCCTAATCATGATGAGATAATAAATTTATCAAAATATTTTAGTGTCGTCGGTCCTTGATAAGTCTACAACGCTTAAATTAAATCTGATCGCTTAAAAAGTAGGGCAAAATCGAGCCCAAAGAGTCAGTTACATACAAACAAACACACATACAGGTGAAACTAATAAAAGCGTATTAAAATCCCCTTTTCCACATGTAAATGATAAAACTACTGTTATAGAATCTATGTAACATCTATGAAATATAGAAATACCAATACAAGTAATAGTTTTTAGCAGGTAGATAGCCCTATTACACTTATCAGTCTCCTCATTTGGATGATAAAAGCATAAATGTTTTTTACTCAGTATAAAAATGTTTTCATTCTGTATTTTTGGTAATTTACGTGATATATCCTGCTATTTCATAAAGTGGAGGTACAGAGAGGGGTTTTCAAATGTAACTTACCAACATTTCATTCGTACCAGATAAACTCCAACTCCGTAGCCTCGGTATCAATGCGAGACTATCACAATCTCTAGAGATCATTACTGTTCTTTACTGATTCTTCTGAGAGTTTTTAAGTTGTATTTTAGTATATGCTATTAACAGAGTCAAAATAGCATTCTATTGCGTTTTTAACATCGTGGTATTAGTGTTCCTCACATGCCATGAACTGCCTTTATCAATCAAGAAAACTGAATAATTATTGATCCACATTTAGTGTGTGATATTTAAGATAATCTAAAAAAAAAACTCCCAATAAACAAACGATTTCATTCTCCTACTTACCATCTAGTCACCTAGTTTCTTTATAACACATATGCTAACAGGCTATCATTGGTCAACGGTACACTGTACGATCAATATCTGTTCACTAGTTAGTGTGGGTTACACTAGAACAGGGCCTGAGTGGCCGAGTGTCTAGCACTCTAGAGCATGGTGCCACAGTGTTCTAGTCCCGGCAGTGCCATGGATATTTGTAGTGGTTCGAAATCCACTTTAAGCCGTAAGGGACCGGCCTCGTATGACTGTAAAGCGTCACGAAGCCAGGTCAGACTTTTTCTAGGGCTCCATCACAACAGAAGCTGCTCCCTTTCCCTTCCATCATGAGTCCATAAGGATTCATTGGACTTGGTCTAGATATCTATCTAGTGGAATAAGCAATAACAACAATAATACTAGATCATATATGAAACGCTCTACGATATATGAACATTGCTTACATATGAAATGCGCATGGTAAAAATTAAAAATATAGTTATACTTATCTTTGTATATTGGTGAGTCTTATGTCCCACTTACAACTGATGTATGCAATGAATAATTTTACAATTGCCAGAGATTATAGTAGGACATACCTTTCTTGAAACACTTTCAAGGATAACTGACCCGCATTTGGCTGTTAGTTGGAATACTACCCATTAGATAGTCAGTCTGTCAATGTTGTGAAGTTTACATATTTTCACATGACATTAGTTTTTAAAACAAGAACTGCAATTTATGTCACCATCAGATTCAAAGCAGAGCTGCAAGGCTTCGAATCGGGCAAGAATATGAGTGGTATATTAATTATTGAGCTGGGCCACAATTAAACATTGTAAGAAATTAACATTGGCTGTCAAATGAGATGCTCCCCATCAAAAAGTCTGTAAATGTTGTGATGTGTACATATTTTCCTAGCACAATAGTTTTTGTAAACAAGAATGGCAATTTATGTTCAACATCGGGTTCAAAGCGAAGCTTTCCGGCGCGCTAACTATAGAGCTTCGAATCCGACAAGAGTATGCGTGCTATGTTAATTATTGAAGCTGGGCCACAATTAAACATTTTAAGAAATTCAGAATTAAACATCATAAGAAAATAACATTGGCTTTCATTTGGCTGTCGGTTGGGATGCTACCCATCAGATAGCCAGTCTGTAAATGTTGTGAAGTTTACATATTTTCACAACACAATAGTATTTGTAAACAAAATTGCAATTTATGTCAACATCGGGTTCAAGCTACGCTTTGTGCTAATTACAGAGCTTTGAATCGGCAAGAATATGAATGAGTACGTTAATTATTGTGCTGGGCCACAGTTAAAAATTGTAAGAAATTAACGTTAGCTGCCATTTGGCTGTCAGTTGGGATGTTAACTTGTAGATAGCCCATCTGTAAATGTTAGGAAGTTTACATATATTCACAACACTATAGTTTTTGTAAACAAGAATTGCAATTTTATGTGAACATCGGGTTCAAAGCTGAGCTTTCCGGCACGCTAACTATAGAGCTTCGAATCCGGCAAGTCTATGAGTGGTACGTTAATTATTGTGCTGGGCCACATTTAAATATTGTACCAAATTCAACACAAAATCTTTCTTTGTGATCAATTAATTACAAACAGCTCAGAACACATTAAAAATATTTAATTAAATTGCTAATACCCATTTTATTAAAAATATTATTCCATGCTATAAGAAAAATAAAATAATTCCCAATTTTCCCTCATCAGATTGCGAATATTTCCTGGAGCCCAACCATTTTAGCAAAATTACATTCTCTCAGAAACAGCCTCTCTCATGCCAGGAGATAACCACAGGGGACAAAATGAATTTTCAATAAATACAAAATACAAATACATATATTTACAAAAAATATAAACTTATTTTTTTGTCGGAAAAACAAAAAAACGAGACTAATAAATAAGTTTATATTTTTTTGTATATAGGTAAGAATTGTTTCCTATTTACGAATGATACATGCAAGGAATATTTTTACAATTACGACGGATGAAAGTAGGGCATGTCTTTCTTGAAAACTTTCAAGGATAACTGATCCGCATTCGGCTGCCAGTTGGGAGGCTATCCACCATCTGGTGGATAGTACATGTAGTATCTATATAGTAGCCAGTCTGTAAATGTTGTGAAATTACCTATTTTCACAGCACAATAGTATTTGAAAACAAGAATGGCAATTTATGTCAACATTGGGTTCAAAGCAAAGTTTTCCAGCATGCTAACTGCAGCCGGGGAGAGGATATGAGTTTCAACATAACGTTAACTATTGTGCTGGACCATAATTAAACATTATAAGATATTCAAAATTAAACATTGTAAGAAATTCAAAATAAAAGCTAATCTTTGTAATCAACACATTTCAAACAGCTCAAAACATAATAAAAATATTTAATTTAATCATTAATACCAATTTTATTAAAAATACTATTCCATGCTATGCCAAAGAAATAATTCTCTAATTTTTCCCACGTCGAATTGAGAACATTTCCAGGAGCTCAAACCGTTTTAGCAAAATTACATTCTGCTCAGAAACAAACAGCCTCTCTCTTGCCAGCAGATAACCACAGGGGACAAAATGAATTTCCCCCGCCAAAGAAACGAGACTAATAAATAAGCTATAGACCGATAAGTGGCGCCAGAGAACTTCCTTCCATCGATTTCAGCATCGATTGTTCGCAGTGTTGACACTTATCGATTATTCCACCTTACTTGAAAGCCGTCTCTCTTTCTCTGGGATTCTTTTTCACACTCCAGAAATTCGAATTTCGTCTGCTTCAGCGCTTTTTCCAAAAGGGCATTTTTTTTTTTTTTTTTTACCTTTTTGCACTGAGTCAATATTGTAAAACGTAGTATTGACACTGGGAAGGTAATTTTTGTATTTTCATAAATATTATATTTATTTACTGTAGGAATTCACGTATTACTGTTCTTATCCCTATAGATCTTTTATTCAATTGATGGAGAGAAAAAATCTTAGGATTGTTGTCTATCGTATACAATTTTTTTACATATATTTAACTACATAAATAAATAAATCGACAACATTGTTGTAATGATTCCAGACTGATAATTCCAGACATGGTCTCTATGTCAGTATATTTTAAATGCAGCAATATATATATAGCAAAATATATTCAGCTACATGTATAAATAAATCGACAATATTGTTGTAGATAAATGCTGACTGATGGTCTCTTTGCCATTGTATTTTAAAAAGCAGATTCAGTGTTAACCAGTTTCATCACTACACATGCACATTATCTTACAGCGACCTTATCATTATTTGATAGAAACATTCCACTATTTATTTATGAATAATTCGTGTATCAATGTTCTTTTCCCTGTAGATCCTGCAGCCAAATGATAGAGACAAAAAAAAATCTTATGATAGTTGTCTATTGCATACAATTTTTACATATACTTAGATAAATACATAAATAAATCGACAATATTGTTTTTGGTAAATGCCAGACTGATCATATCTTTGCCATTATATTTTAAAAGCAGATATATAGCAGATATAATATATAGCAGATTCAATCTTAACTAGGTTCACCATTACCTGCACACATTATCCTGCAGCTATCTTTTTTCCCTTTTTGCACAGAGTCAATATTGTAGAACGTAGTATTGACGACACTTGGAAGTGAGTTGTTTGTATTTTCATAAATACTAAATTTATTTGCTGCACAAATTCATGTATTAATGTCCTTATCCCTATAGATCATTCAATCAAAATGGTCAAACCTTATGATAGTTGCCTATCGTAGACAGATTTTTTTTATATAAATTTATCTACATGCATAAATAAATCGACAATAATGCTGTAGGTAAATGCCAGACAGATAGTCTCTATGCCATTACATGTTAAAGGCAGATATGTAGCAGATTCAATATTAACCAGGTTCTTCTTAGCCTGCACATTACCCTATGGCTACATTATTTGGTCCAAAAGGGCCATTTGGCTGGATGCATCTTCTTCCGTGAGCACATGAAAGAGCTTTCTGGAGCACGGATTTAACATGCCCAATCCCGACATAGACAGAGTAGCTATCGATTAGCAATCGCATGCCGAGTTTATCAGACTCTCTTAGTTGTAGAGCTCTACTGGCTAATTGATAATTTTTGATTGATGAAATTAAAAAGAACATTTTTTGGCTCAAGACATTGCTATAAGTAATGCAAAAAAGATGTAACAACCATTACATCGTTTGAATGTAATTTTGTAATTTTACCATACAGGTCATTTATTAATTCTATGCTTTTGATAAATGAATAGCTGATCTTGCTAAGAACTTAATGAAGAAAGCATATACTCCAATTTTACCATAAAATCCATCAATACTCCATTTTTTTATACTCATTTCCTAAACTTGATAAAAATCAGAAGTTTTATAATTTAAAATTAAGACATCAAAAGGCCTAAGCTATCTGAAGACTTCGCACATTTTTTCTTTCTCTATGAACCAAAATAAAGAACTTTTGAACTAGGGATTTCTTACCTTGGCTTATCTTCTGCTCTGGCTAATTGGCTAACTGAGCTCCATTTATTCAAAACCTAAGGTGCTAATTGACAGGCCTTGAATTGGTATTATTTTCTAATACATTTATAAATAAAGAAAAAGTTTATTAATGCATTGCAAATGTTTAAGTAAATCTTTCGTATTTATATATGTAGAAGCAATGTGTAGTAGCAATGTTTTTAATCTTTCAATCAAAGCTTTAAAAAAAAAATTAAAATAGTTTTCATTAAGTTTATTTTGTAAATTTTCGTCATTTTAAAGGTTAAGAATGCATTTTATATTATTTAGTATGAATAGCAAATAATATCGAATAAATTTCTGATTTTGCATCATAAAAATCAATCAGAAAGCAGAGCCTCAAATTCTAATTTAATTATGCATATATATATAGTCTCTATAAATATAGTATTTATCATGAATTGTGGATATAAAGATGCAAGTTCTGCATTTTTGTACTTGATGATGTCCCATGATGCACGCTTTATGTATCCTTCATCTGAAATTATAGAATTCAGTTTTTATTTATTTTTCACCAATAAATAATAAACTGGAATAGATAAAAATTATCATCAAAGTCTAATAAAAACGAAAAGTAGTTTTCCTGACTTAAATAAAAATGATACCACTAGATTTTACTTTAAATTTTTTAAATGTTTGCACACAAGTGGTTCATGTATTGCATTTTTTTTTTTTTTTTTCAAATTTTCAGATGAATTTCGCCTAGCATCCTGCAAACATCCTATTTAGAAAGGAACAAAAAAGTGATATGGCTTCAGGAAAATCTAGTTTACCTTGTGGTATGCTTATTGTAGAAACAAGACCAAGTACTCAACGTTCTCAAGTGGTGAGCTTAGCAATCAACAAAGTTCCACTAGTTCAACAGTTGGATCGTTAAGTATATTGGCACTCCAATCCTTGCATTGGTTATTGTTTCAGAGATAGTTCTTCTAACCTATCTAACACTTTTTAATGTTCTTTTAGGTTTAGCTACGAAGTGGACTTGGTGAAAGGTATGCAAGTGATAAAGGTGATCATCCTTGGCGCTGCAGAGGAGTTGGTAAATCATCACTCATACGCCAGTTTGTTTACAGCGAGTTCAGTGAGGAATACTTTCCCACAGACAGCAAAACAGTGCACACTCAACAGTGGTCTTCAACGAACACGTTTACTCCATGCGAATCGTCGACTTGCCTGTCATTCCTTATTTTCCATCGAATTCAGCCAATGAATGGGCAGATTTTCGTAACTATGGTCTCAGAAGTGCCTCAGCATACATCTTGGTCTTTGACCTCAATGACCTTGAGACTTTCCAGTACGTGAAAAGCATCCGTGACCAGATCTGTGACACCATTCACAATGTGACTCTGTTCATCGTGGGGAACAAGCAGGACCTAATCAGAGACAGGGTGGTACACAGGGGAAGTGAGGGACGTGCCAGCGTTGGTGAAGAAGCATTGGAAATGTTCTTATGTAGAATGTTCTGCACGTCATAATTATCATGTAGTTTCCCTCTTCAAGGAATTGGTGAAAGAGCTGGCATGCGAAAAGTTTGGACAGAAGTTACCATCGTACAGTTCTCCCCGCTTTGAAAGTTTGCATGCCCATAGAGAGAGAAGAGGTGATTCTGTTGTGAAGTGTTCGATTATGTAGATATTTAAATATTGATGGATTAATGCACTAACTGTACCAATTTGGGATCTTTAGCCTCTTGAGGTCTATTCCATTAGATATTTTATTTTGAATAAAAATTTTGAAATCATTCGCGCATTACCAGACACTCGTAGGAGATACTTTTCATCCAAAAGTACAACATTAACCTTATTTTATATTTTCAAAAATTCAAAATTATAATAACAATGGCATTTTCAATGTCCTTATGACCTATTATAATTATACTGGAAAATAATTACGTATGCTATATTTAAATTTAAAATGGGATCTTATATTTTGTAAAAATTGATTTAGAAACAGTGTCTCAATTAACGAAAAATAATTTCGCAAATTTCTAATATAAATACCATTTTCTAAAAGGTGGGTCTCAATATTGTGAAAATTCTTTAAAACATGGACATGGATCTTTAGAAGGTAAACTAATTTCAAAATGTCTGTTTGATTACAAAATCATCATTTTTAAAATTGTATCTCATTTCGTATTAATTTCGTGAAAATTTATCTCATTTAGCCTAATACAAAATTCCATCTTTAACAAAATACAGTCGATAATATAACATTCTAGTGTTTTTATAATTTGAAAATATTGCATACCAACAGGTATGAATTCTTTATTAATGTTCATATCACATTTCAATCTTGGATTCATAGAATATTTATTTAATTGATGAGAAATCTTAGGTTACTAAAACTATGTAAGAACTTTTGAAACTTAACTTTTAAAAATATAATCTTGAATATTTTTAATATTTTGACCTGTTATAATTAGATTCAAACGACACTAGAAAATTTTAATGACTTTTTAATTTCTTCTTAATAAAATTGAAAGGTTTTTCATGTTCTGCGTGCAGATAATTAAATTATTGAAAAAATTGCGGAAAACAAAATTTTATGAAATTATGTATACTAATGCGGAAAATAAAATAAAACGAAATATATTATTGATTATGTTATTTTTTATTGGCTAGTAATACTTAGATCATGTTCATCGAGTTTAACTAAATTATTATAACAAAATTATTTAAATTTCTAGAATATTAAAATGAAAAAATATTCCAGCATGACAAGAAAATGAAATTTATTAAAATCATATTTTTATTGTTTGATTTTAAATTTAAATTACTCTAAAATCAGTAGATTTCAAAAACCT
The DNA here is from genome assembly GCA_021605095.1 of Caerostris extrusa. Taxonomy (NCBI): domain Eukaryota; kingdom Metazoa; phylum Arthropoda; class Arachnida; order Araneae; family Araneidae; genus Caerostris; species Caerostris extrusa. The sequence continues at coordinate 33,784 of BPLR01017380.1, forward strand.
TTTTTTTTTTTTTTTTTTTTTTTTTCATTTCAATTTTCAGATACTGCCCATTAATATGATTCTTGAGACTTAATTCAGGGTACATTAATCCATCATTGTTTGTTAATATCAATTTGTGATATCACGCTAATTCTGCCAAAGCATTGGGTACCTCTATGTGTTCAGTAGACACTCAGTAAAGAACCAAAACTAGTACTAGGTTTATTGCAGAATGGTAATGGTAAATGGGTGATGTGAAATGGTTTATTTATAGCGTATGGAGAAAAAGTTATCCAACAATTTTTTGTTATTCATTGATATTCATTTAAAATGTTGAGGATTTTACAGTTATACATAATAATATAAATAAATTCTACTATTCAATTTCGTTTTTTTTATTTATTTATAAAGTACTTTAAATAAAATTTCTCACATATTATATAGCAATACAAGTTATTTATTGGTAATCTATTCATAGTCATAAATAATAAAGAACTTTTTCTAAGCTTTACATATTATTCTTAGTATAAATAGCTAAGAAAAAAAAAACCTTAATGATATTTGGTTACCAAATATTTTCATTTGCAGGTAGCCCTCTGTAAGCGATATTTAATGTAAAATGATTAAAAACAATGTATAAACATTATCAATTAATAATTATCATATATAAAAATAAATGTATAAATACAGAAAGAAAAAACGAAAACATTTAATGTATAATGAATCGCGAGTTTTCAAAATTCCTCTTCATCATTTGGTGGAAGCCATGATAAAGGGTAAAAGGTCTTTTGTCCTCGACCTTGTGGCACAAAGGCATGAGGACTCTTGAAGGATGGGGTGAAGTCTTACTTTACCCCACCAGGTTATAATCCAGGCACTGGGTACCCATTTTAGTCGCCTTTTACGACATGCATGGGCTACAGTGGAGCTGTTCTAACCCTGACCCACATTGGAAACAGTTTGATATCGACAGTCAGACTTCTTGGAGAATATAATTTTTGCATTTTATTCCCATACACCACGCAAATTTAAATCTGCCCATAAAATCCCTTTGGGAAACCATTATTTACCCATTTTCCTTTAATGGGCTATTCGTGGCGTTCATTAATAAAATATTGATATAAAAAAAAAACTAAATTTACCTCAAGGAATTTTTAATAATTATATTTGGTCATCATAATGGCAACTGAACAACTAGTACAGTTGAAGTCGAGGTTTGTCGCTCTATGGTCATTTTGTGCACACTTTGGACTAATTAGACCGGGACCTACAGTTTAACATAGATTCCGAACCACTCACAAACCTCCATGCTATCTCAAGGATATGAAACTGGAGCCTGTGGTATCAAAGGTCAGAGTGCTAGTTCTATCAATTTGCCATCAGGCCACGCGTCCAGTCGAGGAGGGTTACCTGTATTTCTTTTATATATTTTTAAATAATTAAATGTTTCTTTAATATATTTTAATAATTTAAAAATAATTTAATTTAAATGTAATTTCAATACATAAAATTTTGTTTAGTATTAAATTCAATAAAAAGAAGTAAGTTTAAATTTATATAGTATTTGTTTTAATTGGAGGTACGTTTTAAAAATTGTGAATCAAGATGGTTTTTAATAAATAATCATGATTATGCATTTATATAATGTTTATTTTTAGTTTTTATGTTATTCATGTTATGTGACATTTTATTTCATTTTTGTTTATTGACACTTCTATGTTTTTGGCTATGTTTCTATTGACATTTCTATGTTTACATTTCTGTGTTTCTATTGACATTTCTATGTTTCATTTTCTATGTTTACATTTCTGTGTTTCTATTGACATTTCTATGTTTACATTTCTATTTTTACATGAAGAAATAGCAATCTGGAATGAAATGCATTTTAAATTAGATACTTGATTCAAATTTTCCAAATTGTTTGGACGACATACTATATTAACTTTCTAAATAAATAAATGCTTTTACTCATAAATGAGCCATGAACAAACATTTTATGGACATTGTTATGTAAATGAAATGAAAGCAAGGAGATGATAATGATTTTTGCATTTAATAAAACTCGTTGCATTTGTTCTGACCCGTTGTCAAAACAGTTACTCTGTTTATAGAAGGCTGTTATAATTTTGCTACTTACTTGTTATCATTATATTTATATTGAATTATATATTTTTATTAGTGATGTTGCAGCTGTAAAATAGTAAGTAGTAGTTAAATACTTGTATATAATGTTTACATTTTGACTGAGTTTCTTCATAAGGAACTTTACTAATGTCTCAGTCTGTTTGTATTCAATATTTTATATTTGTGAGCAAATGCGTCCATGTTGTTTTCGTATGCTAATTTGGACGGTTAAATGAATGTAATGAAATGCGTAGCTATATATATGTGCACATTTATGTATATGTAGTAAGTTCATATCATTCATCTTTACTAATAGTTCAAATTTTAAACTATTTCCTTCAAAATAATATATATATTTACCTTCATTAACTCACATTGTTTTAGAAAATTATTTTTAATCATTGGCGAACAAATTTTTCCTTATAAACATTAACTCCAGAATTTGTACATCTTATACATATACAATCCAGATTTAAAATTCCTTTATATGACCACATACAGTTATTTTCCTTCGTTTTTAAATAATATAGTATTATATAAATATGTATTTTCAATCAAAGATTCCAATATAAGGTTGATATCGATTCCAGTAAAAGTTTAGGAATCGATATAAGATGATAAGCGATCGATTGGAGATCGATAGAACAAATTGACAAATTTTGATAAGTTGTATTATGTGTTTATAAAAGCTTTATTTTCATACATAAAATGAATATTATATTCTTCTTATTTTGGTAACTAAATTAAATCTTTTAAAACTTTATAGATATTTTATCTCTTTTATTAAATTATATAGTGTTAATAAAACCATCAAAAACAAGAATGAATCGTTTTTACTTTAAGTCAATGTAATCTATATTAATTAACAATAAAAGTATTCATTGTAAATCTAAAAATAGTGTAGATGACTTTTTCATATCCGCTCTATAATAATTTCGTGATAAAAAAAAAACATTTTATGGTCATAAAAACCAAGGAACTCTTCAAGAATCGACGAAAAAAAAGTTTGAACTTTTCCTGCTCTAGAGTAGGCCATTATATATTTAATAAATATTCTATCCAATATATGTTTAATTAAATATTCATTCATTATGCTTATTAAATACAAAAAATCGTTAGTTACAATTGATTTTAAAATTTTGTTTGTGAACATATTTATTCTTCAGTTCTGTAAAAAGAATACATTTAGATTCAAACTTTAATGTTTCATAAATGAATATTGAATTTTAGTATTTTTCAGTTGTTGGAGTTTTCAGTTTATAATAAAAAGTTGTTATAACATTAAATATTGTTTTTTTAAAAAGTTATAACATTAAATATGGTTTAAAAAGTTTTTATAACGTTAAATATTATTTAAGAAAAGAAACTTAACTTCGTATTTTAAATTTTATCTAATGATATCGTTCAGTCTAGCATAATTTTTGAACATTTTATTATAAACATAAAACAACTTTTAATTGAAATTCATAATTAAGAGTTTAAAGGACTTTATTCCATTTATTTTTATCACAATTATTCACATCTGTTGTAATAAATAGTTATAAATTGACTATAAAATTAGAAATTAGAATTCTACTATAAATTAAAATTAAATTGATTAGTTTTATTTGCAAAACTCGAAAAAGGGTTTTGTGTGTAAAGATCGCAATCAAATTAAAACGAAAAAACTAGGTTGTATTAAATGGAATTTGATTTTTTTAATATTAATCTTAAAATTTCCATCAGGATAAAACTACTACATTTAAATCCATAGTTTTACTAAAATTTACATTACAAGAATAGTGATTATAAATATTTCAATAATTAACTTTTACACTTCTTAACTAATACTTAAATAATTTTGAAAATTCTCTTGAAATATTTTTAATTACAATAGTGTGTAAATAAAATTTAAAAAGTAATGCAAAGTTGTTAAACTAATAATTCTGCACAGTTTTTTAAGTTCCTTTCTTTCAAAATGCATTATATTATAAATATTTCATGTTCTCATAATACTTTTTGTTCTTACCTGTTTATTATAATGAAGATATTCTCTTTTAATTTATATGTATAAATATATTATTTATTTATGTATCTATTTATATTCTTAAAAATTTTCAATGCATTTAAAAAACGTAGTGCCATTCATATTGCATATCACTACCCTAGAGAACTTTTGCGTTTTTAATTTTGCAAAAAGAATTGCATTCTAGTGAATAATGGCTAACAAATGATATAAAAAATTAATTTTTATAACTTATCTTTTTTAAAAAAAAAGAATTAACATTTGATTTAATTTTTGTAGTTTGATAAACTGTATTTAAAGCTAGATTATATTTCAATTGCAAATTATGGAATTTTAAGTACGATATTGTTATTATTAATTACCTATAATTTATAAGTCTTATAAATTGAGCATTATTAAAAAAATTAATTACTTGCATTTATTTAAAAATTAATCAAACAGTTTATTTATTTATTTCAATTTTAAAAAATTTCTTATTTATTTAGATATTTTACATTTATATGTATTTAAAACTTTAAGCAATCTGAGAATAAAATGCATTTAAAAAAATATTTCCAATAAGAAGTATAAATTAATAAATAAATTTCAAACATCTAAAAGATGAAACCAATGATCAAAGATTTTTGAGCTTATAAAATTATGTAAAATATATTTAATTTTTAACGCAATGAATTGAAGATCCTTATAAATATCTTGCTTAAGTAAAAAAAAAAATTTTTTTTTTGTAATTTCAACGAAAAATATTAATTGCATCAACTATTATATTATTAATATTATTATATAATAGTTGATACAATTGATTATGCAACTATTTATATTATAATTATGCAATTATTATTATTATAATTAATATAATAATTAATGCAACTATTTATTATTATATTAATAATATTAATTGCATATTAATCGGAAAATATTAATAGCAATGAAAACTATTAAGCAACCTGTCCCAAAATATATTGAATAAATGTTTTTTATATGATTTTCAAAATTGAATTTTGCTAAATAGTGTAATTTTTATTATGATGATGAATGTATAGTTCCTATAATTAAGAAACTATTTAATAAATAAACTGAAACTTTTGCAATGATTTAGTTATAAAAAAACATAATTTCTAAAATATCAAACTTTTAATGTAATTTGTATAACTCAGTATAACTTGAAGAAAATAAGTATTGTTAATAAAAACTACAAAAAATTAGTTGTTTCAAGAAAATAATTATTCTATAAAAAAAAAAAATAAATAAAATAAAAATAAAAGATAAATAAAATAAAATAATTTTTAAAAATTTTATTTAAATAAAATAAAATAAAAAAAAAAGTTTTTAAATGTAAATTTTTTTTTTTTTAATAAAATTCTAAAAAATAAAATTAAATAAATGAAAATAAAATAAAAATCAAATTAAAAAATCAAATTAGTTAATATAAGATCAAATCATCCATGTGACGTTTTCTTAAAATATCAAAATTATTGAACTTCAAAATAATCATTATAGCATTTATCCTAATTTATCTGTTGATATTTTCTCTTGCATGAAATTTGATTTTTATGCTATAATTATAAATTATCTGATATGATTAAAAAGCTTTAGCTCCACTAAATGTATTATACAGTTTATTGGATACTGTACAATATCGTAGATTTGGCATGTTGGTCATGTAAAATATCAAATATATTTGTAAGAATGTACAGCATTACATAATAGACCTGTATATTGTAGATATATATAAACTAATGCACCTGTTTTTATATTACACTAAGTAAATATTTAAAAATTATTTGTATTTGATTATTTAAAAAAAGGTAATTTTGAAAATATACAAAAACATATTTGTTTCTTTATTGAAAAAAAAAAAAAACCCTGACAATCTAAAAATGTTTGAAATTATATTTTTAATTATATGTGTTTATACTTTTTACAGAATTTGTAAGTATGCTTACACCTGTAACTCGGCGTTGAGGAAAATATAATTAATGATGACTTCGCAACGGCATCGATTCTACTTAACGACTAAGATTTTAAAAGAATGTTACATAATTATTCTGCATGAACTCGTATGTATGTACATAATAAATGTGATATATTCGTGTTTTTATGTGATAATAAAAAATTTGCTCAATGTCTTCAAATTCTTTGTGTGCTACGAACTCAGTTATTTATACCAGAATAAATGTTTTTTCTTTTTCCTAATGCAGCTGCAAATACTTAAGTAGTTATCTATATGCCATAAGCAAGGCCTGCACGAACGTTACTCATTTAGCGCTACCCAAGGGGCACGTGTATCTTGAAGATTTGTTTCGGACGCGGGTGAAACTACCCAGCAAAGCTTTTACGATTATGCTAGATTGGGACCTACAGTTTAAAGTGAATTCGAATCACTAAAAGCATCCATGACACCGGCGGGACTCGAACCCGAAAGACACAGTGATGTGGTCTGGCGTAGTAGTAGTAGTCATATTAGACCGGGACCTACGATTTAAAGTTGGATTCCGAATTACTACAATCATCCATGACGTGTGTGTATGAAACCAGTACGTTTTTTCTGCAAACAAACTCATTAAAAATATATTTATTTACTTATTCAGCAATTATACGAAATTTGAATTAGTTATTGTTGTTCTAATGCAGCTGGCAGTTATATTTTATGCCATAAGCAAGGGCTGCAACGACATTACTCATTTAGCACTACCCAGAGGGCCCGTGTAGCTTGAAGATATGCTACGGACGAGAGTAATAATAATCCAATAACGCTCTACGATCATATTAGACCGGGACCTACGGTTTAAAAGGAATTCGAACCACTACAAACATCCCTGGCATCGCCAGGACTCGAACCCGAAACCTGTGGTACCGAGCGCCAGAGAGCTAGCCACTCGGCCATCAGGCACCAAATTTGCATTAGTCATTGTTATATTTTGGATATTCAAAATATACATTATTTTCCTATGTGAAATTTCCTTATGCATACTATTAATTTCTTTTTAACCAAAAATATACTCATTACAACTTATTTTGTTATTTAATAAAAAAATTTGAACAGAAGGAAAAAATTTATACTTTGTACCTATACATTTTATTTAAAAATAAAAATAAATTGTAAACTGAAAGAAAAACGAATTCTATAACAAGCTCTATTTATTTCTTTTCCAGAAACCATTAGGGATAATTGCATGTTTAGAGGAGGCAATTTGGAGCTTCCATTGCTTAAATACGTGTTTCTTACAAAAGATTTGCTTAGGAGCCTTTAAGTTACTTACCTGTTGACATATACTTTTATAAAGCCTCACGAAATCCCCCCGTTGCCATGGAAACATGCAGCAAAAATACGGTAACCAAGCAACAGAGGAGTCTCTTTTCCTCCGGGCGACAACCCGATTCTTGGAACTAAATATGTTCTTTTTAATGTGGTGGAGACACTTTGGACTGAAAGAACACGATTCAAAAATTGTTGATTTACGAATACAAGATATTTATGAGTTTTACCAATACTTTTTTTAAGTTTTGATACATCAATAACGAATGAAAAAAGGGGGAAATGATTAATGTTTCTTTAAAAAAAGATATTGTTGAAATATTTGCTAGAAGAAGAAGGATATCAAAGATGATGGATAAAATATGCTGCTGTTTTTTTATTTTGGCGTGATTTTGTTTGGTAGATATTTTTAAAAATTAAAAAGTTTTTCACAAATAAAGCTAAGTTTTATTACATATAGTGTTGTTGTCAAATTCAAAAATGGTTGATTTACGAATATAAGATATTTATGAGTTTCGCCATTACTTTTTTTTAAGTTTTGATATATCAACAATAAATGGAAAAATAGGGGGGGAATGATTAATGTTTCTTAAAAAAAGATATTGTTGAAATATTTGCTACAAGTAGAAGAATATCAAGATGGATAAAATTTGCTACTACTTTTTTTTTTTATTTTAACATGAATTTTTTGGGGGTAGATATTTTTAAAAATTTAATAGTTTTGCACAAATAAAGTTTAGTTTATAGTGTGCTGGGAATATTTTTTGTTTTAAACCTTGATAGTTTGTTGTTAGCCACAAGCAATTTATCAAGAGAGATGAGGAGAAGACTTTCGAAATGCAACTTCACCACAATTGTGTGTCTTGAGGGAGAAAAATCCAAAAAACTACCACCAGACAACCTAATAATAGTTGCTAGACATTTAACAGCACAATTGTTAGCATCACCTTTTCTGAAAGCAGTAATTGCAATAGATCGAATCTGTGCAGTCCTCCCTTTCTGAAAGCAGTAACCTCAATAGATGTTCGAATCTGTGCAGTCAAGTTCCCTTTCTGAAAACAGTAACCTCAATAGATGTTCGAATCTGTGCAGTCAAGTTCCCCTTTCTGAAAGCAGTAACCTCAATAGATGCTCGAATCTGTGCAGTCAAGTTCCTCCTTTCTGAAAGCAGCAACCTCAATAGATGTTCGAATCCTCCCTTTCTGAAAGCAGTAACCTCAATAGATGTTCGAATCTGTGCAGAACAAGTTCCCCCTTTCTGAAAGCAGTAACCTCAATAGATGCTCGAATCTGTGCAGTCAAGTTCCCCTTCTGAAAGCAGTAACCTCAATAGATGTTCGAATCTGTGTAGTCAAGTTCCCCCTTTCTGAAAGCAGCAACCTCAATAGATGTTCGAATCTGTGCAGTCAAGTTCCCCCTTTCTGAGCAGTAACCTCAATAGATGCTGGAATCTGTGCAGTCAAGTTCCCCCTTTCTGAAAGCAGTAACCTCAATAGATGCTCGAATCTGTGTAGTCGAGCTTCCTCCTTTTGAAAGCAATAAATGCAGTGGATGATCGAATCTGTGATTCCTTTATGCATACCACTGAGTCATAAATCGGAGTAGTGAATATTGTGATAGCTTTTTAACAGAGCGTTAAAATGAGATCCTTAATTTTGATACGAAACTGTAGCGAATATTTTATTAAAACCGAAATGATGTGTAAAACCCAGATTAAAATGATTAAAAATACTGCGGTCTTTTTTTTTTTTTTTTGTTTTGTTTTTGTTTCTTTTTAAAACACTAAAGAAAACACATCCGTACATACTTCCCTGTAAACATTCTTTTTCTCTCTGAAAAATTCATGGGCAACCAAAACATTTAGAAGAGACCTAGAAGAGATTTTAAAAATATAGTCAACAACTGAATTGATCCCTATTAAAAGAAAATTTCGACCCTAGGAAGAACAATTTTTTTTTCCAAATGGGTTCTACATTTGCTACAATAAAGTAAAAACAACAAAAAGCGTCGATGATCCAGAGCACGGTTTGGCACTGTTTTATATGAAATAAACAGCACATTTGTGTCAGTATGTGACAACAGAGAAAGAATGAATCCATCCCTATATTACGGAATCAAATTAGCAGTTAGCAGTCGATAAAAGCCGTTCGAAGCGATCAAAGACACAACAGTCTGCCGGAAAGGTTGTGGCCGCCATATTTGGGGGTGTGCACTGTATTATACTCATCGACTACTTTTAAATGGGAAAAGTTATGAATAGCTAATATAACATGGAGTTAATAGAACGTTTGAAGACAGAAACATCAAATAAAGATTTGATCATTTGAAGAAGAAAAAGTGTTCTTTCACAAAACAACGCACTGACCAAATTGCCGAATTGGACGTAATTTCCTTCCGTACCCATCGTATTCTTCGGATTTGGCCCCAGCGACTATTGGCTGTTCGCAGACTTAAAAAAATGCTCCATCGAAAGCAATTTGGCTCCAATGAAGAAGCGATTCCCTGATTAAAAGAAGAACTAAAATTTTACTGTACCAAACTCTCATAAGACCAGTATTAGCATATGCATCTGAAACATGGTCACTTACAGCAAGAGAAAAGAAAATGTTGGCAATCTTTGAAAGAAAAGTGCTACGAACAATTTTTGGTAGTGTCAGTGACAATGGAAATTGGCGAAGAAGATACTATTTTGAACTTTACAAACTTTTCAGAGATATTGATATTCCAAAATTTGTTAAACTGTACAGAATAAGATGGGCCGGTCATCTCATGGGAAAGGAAAGTGATAGAGCTGCTTTGAAAGTTTTCAATGCAATCCCTTTTGACAACGACCAAGGGAAGACCGGAAAAAGAGACGAGTCGATTGTTTAGACTCTATTTTAATGTTATTATGATAAAAAAAAACTGAGGTCCATGACCAAGAGGAGAACAGCCTGGATGGTTCTTTTAAAAGAAGGCCAAGGCCCACAACGGGCTGTCGGGCCAAAAGTTTTGATAAACATTTGTTGTTTTAGTATTTAGTCCCGACCTTATTTGTTTTATATGTTAAAACATTGGTATATCAGATAATGGCTAAGATTTTTTTTCTCAGTTATGTTGTGATAAAAATTCTGTTATAAGATCAAATTAATTGTATTCTACTAGAGATTGCGACAAATGTGGTTCGTTTATATTTAAACAAATGAGAATTATCAAATGGATAAAGAAGCACATGCATTTTAATATTGTTCATAAAATACAAGATGTATGACAATAAATACTGAAACTTAACTAACTTAATCTAGTTTAACACATTAGTTAATTTTATGTAAATTATTTCATTACTATTCAAAATGTTTAAGGGTGGCAATATCAGTGTTAATTATTTTCTTCTAAAAAGCAAAAGAAAAAGTAAATAAAATAAAACATAAAGCTAAGACTTTCCTCACAAAATTTTGCTCAATTCAGTTTTCCGAATTCGTAGCTGAGTGAAAAAGCTCAGTTAACAAGAGGGCTCAGATTTGAACGTTAGAGATGGGTATGAAATTCAGTATGTTGCGTTTACAAAAGAGAAGACTTCATAACTATTGCGATACCATATTTAACGGACAGTTATTATTATGAACAGTCTTCACTGGTAAGAGGCTTCTTTTGTTTTCATATATGACATTCAAATGAAGTGCAATTCCACCTGAAAGTCCTATGGGAAGGCATCCCTTTCCTAACTTCTCAATGGTCAATTTCATGCGATACATAAGTGAAGCATAAATACCCGAATGTATTGAAAAAAATCCTTCTACCGCATACATTTTTTATATATTCTTACTTTAATTTAGTAAAAATAAATCAGCAAATTTAATGCCTAAAACTGATGTATGGTAATGTAAAAATAGATGCATAGTGATTAACAAAAGAAATGCGGAATTAAAAAATAATAATAAGCTACAATTTTTATTATTATTAAAATTTATTGCATTATTTTATTAAATTATATTTAATTATATTATTGTAAAATGTAATTGAAAATAGTTACCTTAAAATAGTTATCAAAATTGATGCTCAATTGTATTGTTAATAAAAAAAAATATATCAAGAATGATTTTGGATTTTTACTGTAAAAAAAAAAAAAATTTTTCACATAAAAAAAAATTCTTCATTTTTTATAAGAAATAGTTTATAATAAATAAATATGAATAGTAAAATTATTTGAAAAATAAACTAAAATTGATTATATAATTAGTCGATAAATAAAATATCAATAAATTAACTTAAATTTAAATTAATTTTAAATAATTACTTAATAAATCAATAATATGCATTCATTAAATAAACATGCATATTATGATTTCAAACAGATAACTTTAAACAGGGATAACACTTGCGTTTGTGTTAGAAACATCAGTTTCTTGCTTTAAATTTAGAAAGAAGTTAAAATCAAAATTCATAAAATGAAAATTAAAAAACATGTTTATAACATAGTTTGTCTTGTATGTAGTTAAGGCATATTGTGTTATTACTTACATGTTTTACGAATTTAATTTTATAAGATTAAATCATTATAACAAATTCATGTATAACTATATAATGTTATACAAAAAATGCATAATATGCATTCGTTGTATGTTAAAGGATGGAACAAAAGATTCCTCTTATTAAAGGATTGTAATATTAGTCAAGAATTCTTTCAAAAGGAAAATTAGCTAATGTAGTAACTTGTTACATCATTAGCATTTACTAAAAATAAATTTCAATGTTCATTCATGTACTTATTATTCAAGATAATATAATTAAACGGTGTGTATCGTTCAATTTATTATGAAATTTAAAGTTTAGTTTTATTATGTAATCCTAATAATTTTTTGACTTTTCCTAATTAAATTTATTTTTTCATGCTTTCAAATTAATTTAAAAATATTTTTGGTACATATTGAAATAAATAAAAATATGTTTTCATAATTACAAAACATTTCCATATAAAGTAATTTGTTATGTAAATTAATATCTTTTGTCGATATCGCATGATTCTTAATGAATTTACCTAATTTGATTCATTTTATGCGAAATATTATGGCAACATTATATATCAAGCTAAATTTAAATGAATTTTCTCATATATTAATTATTACTTGAAAATTATACAGTACTGTTGAAATTACTGGTATTGTATGGAAACTTGCATTATGCAGGATTTTTCACATTTATGTTAAAATAATTCAACTGCAATGTAGAGAGAGAAAATGAAAGTGTTGTCTTATACAAAAATTTTTGTTAAACTTCATCTAGAGAATGTAAATACTAGAAGTTGTTATTATTTTTAAATACTTCAGATAAAACTACTGTACAATGAAGAAAAGTAAGATCAATTCATTCAATGTTCAAAATTAATTATTGTTCAACGTAAAATTTATTAGTACATAATAGATAGAAATAATTAGCTTTAAAATTTTAACGTATTTATGTATTAACTTATTTATCATATATATATATACATTACGATTATAAAATGAAACTTCATTCGATACCATTAATCAGAAATGAAGGTGGAACAGCATATTGAATGTTGATGTAAAAAATAAAAGTAATCAAGTATTTTAAGTGCGCATGAAAAATAGTAAAACAATGAAGATTTTTAATGTTGTACGAGAAATTGTAAACAAATGAAGATTTTTAATGTTGTATGAAAATAGTAAAAACATGAAAAATATTTAATGTTGTATGAAAAAAATAGTAAAACAATGAAGATTTTTAATGTTGTATGAAAATAGTAAAAAAACATGAAAATATTTAATGTTGTATGAAAAATAGTAAAAAACAATGAAAATATTGAATGTTGTATGAAAAAATTGTAAAAAATGAAGATTTTTAATGTTGAACGAGAAATTGTAAAATATTTAATATTGAATGAAAAATTGTAAATATTTAATATTGTATGAAAAATTGTGAAAAAACAGTGAAAATATTTAATGTTGTATGAAAGGTTGTGAAAACAATGAAATTAGTTATTGCTGAATAAAAAATTGTGAAAAACAAAAATATTTAATGTATGAAAAAATTGTGTAAACAATGAAAATATTTGATGCTGTATAAAATTAGAACACAATTTCAATATTGAATGTTTTATGAAAAATTGTGAAGACAATGAAAATATTGAATGTTGCATGAAAATTATAAAAACAATGAAAATATTTAATGAAAATTGAAAACAATGAAAAATTTAATGTTGATGA
>BPLR01017381.1:0-44899 GCA_021605095.1 Caerostris extrusa
GTGAATACCACCGTAATTACCCACCTCTCGAAAGCCCCCTCGCCACCTCCGTCTGCAGAAGGTGCGAACCAAGAATGGGGAAGCACTTTCTCCTCCCTTTCCCCCATTTCCATTTTCCTGCTCTGTATCTGTCTTTCAGGCTCATTCTTCAATTGTGGGGCCCTATTAGCTGCCCCTCTTTTCTTCGCTTCCGCTATTGGATGAATTTTTCCAATAAACAGAAAAGGAAGGCAATTCTTTAAAATTAGTTTTGAAGCGCAAATATTTCTTAAACGAAATATGCTTTTGAAAGGAAATAGTTCATGGCTTATGCAGCCTGTACCAATATCGTTGTAAGTTAAAAGACTTGTTTTAATTTGACTTGTTGAAATCTGATGGATCTGTTTCATAATTAAATTTTCTTTTAACATAGTTTGCCATGTTACATAAAAATGTACTTGTAAATTATTTATGTAATATACATGCAAAATTAAATGTGTTTTTTTTTCAATGTAGTGAAGCTGAGATACTTAGACCGTGATCTTTATGCCAGCCAAGGCTGCACCGACATTACTCACCTCAGCACTACCCAGGAGGTGTTTTGAAAATAAGCCACGGACGCGGAGTGGTCATGACCGCAACGCTCTGATCATATTAGACCGACAGAAAAGTGTGAGTTCGAACCAATACAATATAAATGGCTTCCGCCGGGGCTCGAACCCGAAACTTGCGGGAACCGAGCAGAGCGCTAGCCACTCGGCCATTCAGTCCCTAATTAACTGTTTGTTAAGTTTGGGATTTTTTTATTTGGAATCTGGTGTTTTTTCATCATATTCTATATGAATGATTGAGTGACAAGCGTTACTGCCAAGCATTTTCAAACATTTCAGTGTACTCTCAAAAAACAACTCCTCCCCTTACCAGCAGCTGCTTGACGGCCAATTGGCTGGCACTCTGGTCTTTTTGGTACCAGGCTTGAGTTTCGAATACCGGCGGTGACATGGATGTTTTAGTGGTTCGGAACTCCACGTTAAACAGTAGATCCCTGTCTAATTAATCTAAAATGGACACAAAAGAACCTAGAACGACTCCCAAAACCACCAAACTGTACCAGCAAAACCCCCAACGATAGTATGTCGCTAAATCCTTTACGATGCGATCAAAAGTCGACTTAATCAGGAGAGAATTTTTCTTTTTTAAAGAGTTGGCAAACTTAATGAATTGAAATGAAATAATAATGAAAAAAACAAAAAACAAACCGGTATGTAGAGCGATTCGCAAAACGACTCTCACGCACTTAAATGCCTGTCCTCATTTAATCCACATAATTTCGTCCATATTTAAATGAGTGAGCTGTGACCATCGTTCACAAACGCTTTTAAACTGAGTTTGTTTCAGTATGGACGGAAGACGCAAAAAGCATGCAAGAATGTTTGTCAATGAGAAAGCAAATTTTTGCTGCAGATAGAATCGGTCACGCTTTTAAAGATTTTTGATCGTCTGAAAGACGACTGAGAACTCACCGGTAAGGAAGGAGACTGAGGCAGTGTTTTGAGATAAGACTGAAATGCTTTTAAAGAGCTTTAGCGAACGATTCTCGTGACTCAGAGCGTTCAAATGTAGACGTAGCTTAAGAGGAAAAGTGCTTGACTTCTAAATAACCTCATCCATTTTCAAAGCAATTTCCCAGTGTAAAAAAATTTTTACAAAAGAAAATCGAAAACATTACACAATAAACATAAGGAGTTTTCTATACGAACAACTTGCACATACTGTCAACACAGCGCATATACATACATCATGCTAAAAATTCACACAAAGGCTCCTAAAATAATGAAGAACACTTGATTATTATTTTTTCTAACAGCTGGACAGATGCAAATAGAAACAACTATAATAGGAGATAAGGTATTTTGGAAGGGTTTTAATAACAATTTTAATTTTTAATCATTAAAATTCTAAATTACCCAATATCATATAAATTTGTTGAAAAAAACACGTTAATAACACGTTTTGTTTCTTCACTGCTTTGGCGTATATCTGACTTGACCCTTATCAAGTAATTGATTCGTCCATTTCAACTTTTAAAAACAGATGTTTACTTTCCCACACAGTAGATAGTCAAGATATGTATTGCATGGTGCAAATTTCACGCCTTTTTGAATGCTTCCTTCCGGTACTGCATTTAGGATTGCCAGCAGTATTGAATATCGCTTAGACCAGGGGTCGGCAACCTGCAGCTCGTGAGCCACATGCGGCTCTTTGGATGTAGTGTCGTCTCTTTTGTTCCATGAGCAAATATTACTTATATTTTATCAAAACAAAAAAAAAAAAAACATTTAAAAATCGTTTTGAATCGATTAACGAGGATTAGGCACTGATTCTATCTCTCAGCCCTTGTATTCGCTTTTCACCGCACCCCTCCCTGTGACACGCGTCGTCACTGTCGTCAGTCCATCGGAGCTCTCCGAATGATGCCGTCGTCGGATGTTTCTATGTAGGTTTTAATTCACTTTTAGACGCAAGACAATTTATGTCTTTCATCAGTGCTTTGGCAGTGACGTATAGTTTGTTTCAAGTAAAAGAGTTAGAAGCAAATTATCTTCTCAAAGTTATGTATGTACATATATATATATATATATATATAATATTGAATAAACTCAGAGTAAAGTAGGTAACATAATAAGTATTATATTTTTAAATACATATTATACATATTTTCCAAATAAGATACTAACTACTTTTGAAGTCAATAAGAATTGCCAAAAAAGAAAACAAAGTACTACCGTTAGATATTACCGCGAAGTATTTTTATTAAAATATATATTTAATAAATTATCTATTTTATTATTTATTCTCTTTATCTATTTTATAGCTTTTTATTATTTAAAAATTAGCGTTAAAATAATATTATAAGTACCTATAAATTGTTATTTAATTAACCTATTTGAACTATAAGGATCAAAGTAGGTAGGTATTTGCAGTTTTAGATTATTTTATATCTTCTTAGCCAATTTTCATTGATTTTGAATAGCTGGGCATAACACCCGCACTTCAACTGGCATTTAATATTTGGCAAAATTAAAAAATAATAATAAAATGGCAGACTGCGCCGTGATGTAAAACACGTTCTGACAAGTTCCGTTCGTGCCAGTCGGCGATCACCGCACACGGAGGCGACTATATAGCGAAGGAAGATAGCGCGAATGCCGTGCAAAATGCCTTGAAGACACAAAGAAGACCGATTTAAATAAATTGCCTCTAATAGCAACTGATGGAGCCATAAGTAGGACAGGAAAATAAAGTGGGCAACAACGATTCTTCAGAACAAAATAAAACCACGAAATTCATTTACGTTTAAGCACTTTGTTCAAACATTTCTGGCCGAAATAGTTGAGGTCTTGAATTTGGTAATCAAGATTGTTAACAGAGCATCTTGTCAAAAGCACTCTACCATCGTCAGTTTAAAGAATTCTTAATCAAGGCAAATGGAGGCTCAGTATTCTGACCTCCTTCTTCCAATCCAATAAAATGCGTGATGGCTTTTTCAAAGGTAGTGTTGAAACGTTTTGCTTTGTGCTTGAATGAAATAAATACATTCCTAAACGAAAAGGCATTAATCACCCCGAATTAGAGAACGACAAGGTTGCAAAAAATTTTACTTTACGGTGTGGATATCAAACGAAATTAAATGAGCTGAATCTAAAATTGCAAGGAAAGGGAAAAACCCAGCCTATGTTTTGGTAGAAGAATTGGTTTGTTTTGAAGAAAAATTAATTCTTTTTTGCAGAATATATTCAGAGCAGTAAATTACTTTATTTTCAATTTCTAAAGTAATATCGATAAAACCAGTGCAACTGTTATTCGTGTACTTCAGCACAATTATAAAAAAAATTAAATGATGAATTTGCTGACAGATTGGAGCAATTCAAAACCACCTCTAGCATTCATAGTAAATCCTCTCAACACAAATAGTAACGAAACTCAATATTGAGCCAATGAAAATTAATTAAATAAAATAACAAATGAAAATTTAGAGTCAGTTTTGAAACTTAAAACAACAAGTTATGGGCCAAACTTCCTAAAAACTCGTGCAGAGCCAACGCTGCCCCCTCATTGAATTTGTTTGCTCAAATGTATGTTATTTTTTTTTTATTTTCAAGTACAAGTTATTGTTAGTGAAGTTTAAAATTTTTCCTACTTGAATAACCATGCCAAAGCAATCGCCCCATTGAATTTGTTTGCTCAATTGTTTGTTTGTTATTGAAGTACAAGTTAGTGTTGTAAGTAAATGTTTAATTTTTTACTTAAATAATAAATAATTATCTAATAATGCCATATATATATATATATATATATTATCTAATTTATTGAAAAACACTATTTATATATGAATAAATAGATTTTTTTTATGAATAAATAGATTAGCTTTTTTTTTTCATCAAAAACTTTATATATGCGAGTACTATTTATTGTTGGCAAGAAAAAATTTTGTGGCTCTTTAAAAACTTTGAAATTTTGTAAATTGTAATTTTTGACTCTTCCAACTCAAAAGGTTGCCGACCCCTGATCTAGCCAAATTGCAAAATAGGGGCCGTTGGAATTTGGCAATATTTTTTGTGGCACCAACTGGAAATAAGTCATCAAAATGATAACCCGGGTTTCTTTTTTGTACCTGTTTGCAATTCACTTCACATACAGTTGCAACTCTTACTTGGTAAGGGCTTACTACTCGCACCCTCACTTACCTTACCTCAAGATTTTTTTTTTTATGCCAATGGCCTTTATTCTGGAACCAATATTTTTCCAAATGTCAGTTAATGTAGGATAAGGAAATTTGTTGGTTATTAGAATTAAAATGAATTGTGCGAATAACTCACATGTCACATGCTTTTCTTGACGTACACATCTCTTATTCGGCTCGTAAAATAACAACCCAACGGTTCCTCACGGTCAACCCACTCTCCTAGATCTCTCGGAGCAAAAATGTGTTGTAACGGCTCGGCCTATACTAGACCAATAACGGCTTCAAGAAGAGGACCACTTTCTTGGGTTCATGGGAACACTTTAATTTTTATTTACAAACATATATGTATATATATATACAGATCTCTGTTATTACAAATTATAATTTACAAAGAAATGAAAATTATAAATTGGATATACAAGTGCAGTTCATTTTCAGAGTTCTCGAGTCTACGACGAATCGATTTCACCAGTTCTACAGCAGACCTTAATTATGTCACTGCGTGATACGCGAAACCACAAGGGGCTCACTTTATATACAGGCGGAATCTCGCCTTTTCAGTCACTTCAGAAAAAAAAAGGCAACCCCCTCCTTGTTGCAGATCATTCCTCCTCCAAAACCTCCCTTTAAGAAAATCCGTCGAGAAGGGGGTGTCAGCTTTCTCACTTCTCACTGAAGTGGACACTTCCTCAGCACATGGTCTATCACTCATCACAATGTAACAAATAATGACGTATTCCGTATCCATCTATAATTGTTTTGACTCTGACTTGTGAAGGTCGAACAGAAAGTCGCTAATTTCATGAGGTCTCATTATCTATGGTATTGATTATCTGCTGTCAGATTTGAGTGATAGATAGTTATTATGCATTTGTTAAAGAATATACATTCATCTCCCCTGGGAACAGATATGCCGTATGTCTTTTTCGTGGAAAAAAAATGCTACAGTGTGGATTGATACTTTATTCAACAGCTGCATTCGAATTACAAATATTACCGATGGTTACTTATTGATGATTGTTTCAGTAACACTTGGCGTTCGTGGATATCTATTAAAGAACTGAAGTTCGTAATCGCACTAGCCTATTATAAAAATGACATACTTCAATTTTCTTGTATTTAATATTTTTTGTATACTTACAACGATAAAACAAAAAGTCGCAATAGAAATATAAAATCACCTGATGGGCCTCGTGCGAATGGAAAGGCTATGTGTTGGCTAGCTTGCCTTGGAGAGTAGTAACATTTTTAATTGATACAATGCTTAGTGTATGTTTCTTATAAAGTATATTCAAATAGCTTGACATAAATTTACTTTTATTTATCATAAATTTTAGTTGACATGTTTTAAGAACTGGAGGAAAAGCCTTTTTAAATTTCAGTTTTAATTGAAAAACGTCTTTATATTCCAAAATAGAAAATTAATATATTTTAATTGCCACTTAGCACCGAACTTTAAAATATTATGCGAAATGTTGAAAATCTTCTTATTTTTTGTTTTTGAAATGTTTGTTGGTTTGTCGCCTTACGGACATTTTGGGCTCACTTCTTTAGGCAAATTTGACAGGGACCTACAGATTAACGTGGATTCCGAACTACTAACAAACATACATGCCACCGCCAGGATTCGAACGTGAAGCCTGTGGTACCAAAGGCCAGAATGCTAGCCAATTGGCCCGTCAGGCCGCTGAAATGTAGCAGACTCGTAAATAATAGACCATCTATTAATTTAAATACTATGTCTGTAAGTATATACATTTGATATCCTAAATCTTAAACAGTGGGGGGAGTGACTGGCGCTCGGTGCTACAGGTTTCGGGTTCGAGTCCCGGCGGTGCCGTGGTTCGGAATCCACTGTAAACCGTAGGTCCTCGTCTAATAGGACTGTAGGCTGACAACTCTACCCCCTAAAAATAAAACATCTCCTGTCTTGAAATCTGCCAATAGGCAGACGACCTTAGTCCACCATGGGGCTGTTTCGCCAATGAATAAGAAAATCTAAGCAACACTTTAATTGAGTGAAATTTTATAATTACACGAACAATGATAATGTTCTTAAAATGAGATTTAAATTAAAATAATATTCCTATAACTAATTAAAAATAACATAATCATATCAATTATAGTAATATGATTGCTAAGATTAAAGTTTTTGATGCTTTTTTTTTTTTTTTTTGTTAGTTGTTGCATTGATAAAATTGAGAATAATCGTCATCATCAATGGTGCAACAGACTGATGGTGGGCCAAGGCCGTTTGCCTATTGGCAGATTTCGAGACAAGAGATGTTTTCTGTTTACAGGGTAGGGTTGCCAGTACTACGTCCAACGTTCTACAGTCATATTAGACCAGGACCTAATGTTTAAAGTGGATTTCGAACCACTACGCACATCCATGGCAACACCGGGTTTCGAACCCGAAACTTGCGGCACCAGAGAGCTTGTCATTCAGTCATCAGGCCCCTAAATTGAGAATAATATATTACATTTGATGTAGGACACGTTAAATCAAATTAATAGATTTCAAAAAATTGATAAAATGTGTTATAAAAAAACTCTAAAAGTTACTTTTTTGTAAGTATTTCATCATCAAACAATGCTTTGTTTTTTAAAGAGTTTACAAAGCCTTTTTAAAGCAAATTTATTCTTTTTTAAATATTCAATCTTTGCTAAGAATTATAAATGAACGCATCGAGCCCAAGAGTGAATCAATCATTGTGCGAAATGGTCAGCTTTCTCTTCATTAGAACCGTTAGAACACATGTTCCATTCGCTGGAGTAAATGATAGAATGCGTCGGAATTTCTGTTACTAAGGCAACGTACTGCAAGCTTCAATTATTTTCTACAACGATTGCGCCTTTATGATGCACTGCTACTTGGTTACTTGGCTGCTGTGGAATGTGCCGTTAGATGACATGCACATCTTCGTGAAGAATAGCAATTGTAAAAGTCTCTTAGTAGTCTAAGTAGCAATTGTAGTTATGCTGTTGAAAACTAGCTGTCTATTAATCTATAATTTTTCAATACGCTTTTTTTTTTTTTTTTTTGTACTCATTAACTTGAAATGGTGTACATTATGATTTTGAGATAACACACTCTCTTTATGTTTCTATTTCTTCTTTCTATTTTTATTTCTATTTCTTATAAAGCAAACACAAAAAATATAAATTAATTAATACTAATAATATGGATTGCGAAATATTTTAAGGATAAATTAGGAATTTTTAGCATCGAAATTTAGACAAATCATAAGAGTCTACCAAAAAAAATACATTATGAATTAGGCTTTTATATTTCGACCATTTTCACTTCCTCCTTTATATATATAAATGATAAATCTTCAGTATAAAATATAGATTTAACATTTAATTATTAAATGTTAAAGAATATTCGGTTAATTAAATTAGTTACTTGTCATGTGAAATTTGTTCAATAGAGTTATTCAAAACAAAGTTTCAAAGTATGCTATCTAATTTTTATTTTTGTTTATATATATATACACTCAAATTTGTAAAAAAATAGAGATTTAACATTTAGTTGTTGAATATTAAAGAACATCAAATTAATTAAATTAGTTACATGTCATGTGCAATTTTTCAATGGAGTTATTTGACAAAAGCATTTTAATTTTTTACTGAATGTTATCTAATTTGCATTTTTGATTATATTTGGAATTTTTTCAAAATTAACCTATTGTTATTTTTTGGAGATTTCGTTATAGTTTTAATATAGTAAGATTCCCTGTTAAAAATTTACAACAGCTTATAATTTTTAAACAAAATACAGTTTCGAAATGTGAATTCACATTTAAATTTTAAATCTGATCTTTCACTTATAGCTAATATTATATAACTAATAATAATATGTAACTAATAATTAAAATGAATATTAACTGTATAATATCTAATAACTAATATAAACTGTAATTGATTTTTCATGAAGCCATTTTAGAATTGAAAGGTTCATTTTTTTAAAATTATTTAAAAAATTTTTTTGTTTTTCTTTAATTTGAAATGTTTGACAAATAAGATCCCTTTTCAATTATTAGTTATTTTACAAAAATGATTTTTAAAGAAATGCTTTAAAAGGTTATAATTATATAAATTATAGTTATTTAAAAGAATCAGATGTATATCAGTATTTTTAAAATCGCAAATGAAATATAAATTTTTTGTTTCTTTTGCTTGAATATAATGATATAAGAATACAATTATATATATATATATATATATTGATATGTTTTGATATTAAAAGTAATAAAAGCTCAATTCTAAATTTTTTTAAAATATTTATTTTTCATTTGAAACTAATAACTACTTTAATTCTGAATATACAGCAATTTATTTGATGGGTTACTCCTGAGAATCTTTCACATTTTCGTTTTGCAGAATTGAGACATCCTGAAAGAATATAATGCGAAAAGTAACTATCATCTCGATTATCGTATGCGCAGCGTTTTTTCTCACCAGCGACTGGTATTGGATATCGAAACATTTTATGAAAAATCTGAATATTGGTAAGCATTAGCTAGTAGGTTACATTTAAAATAGTTTCATCATCATCAATAGTGCATAGCCCCTTGACGCGCCAAGGCCGTCTGCTAATGGCAGATTTTGAGACAGCAGATGTTTTCTTTTTTTCGGGGTAGTGTTGTCAGCCCTACACCCAATGCTCTACAATCATATTAGATCGGGACCTATGGTCTAAAGTGGATTCCGAATCACTACAAGCATCCATGGCATCGCTGGGACTGGTGTGAATTCCATGGCACCGCTGGCATCCATGGCACCGTTGGACTAGACAATATCGGTCTAATATGGCTGTTGGGCGTAAGGCTGGCAACCTTACCCCATAAAAAGGAAACATCTGTCTCTAAATCGGTCATTAGGGCAAATTCATTGGCTTCTATATTTGCCCACCATGGGGCTATTGCGCTAGTGAAGAATATATATATATATATATATAATACAGGATATATAAAAACTGAAGAAAATGGAAAGAGGAGGGACTAGGAACTTTATAGAAACACAATTCAATTTGTATAACAAATCCATGAAATATAACTGGCAAATTTTCACACAGTGCCGATTCTTTTGGGGAAAAAAACAACGAAAACTAATTTATGCAAAGTTCCTTGCTCTCATATCTTATAGGAAGCACATGAATATTTTTTTTGGCATATTACTTTTTCCATGTTTATAGTTTAAATTGAGTTTTCACTTTATTATTACCGCTTTGCCAATACATCAAAAGTCACTTTTTGCGTTTAATGAAGCATTTGTTCTTCTTGGAATAGACGCTAGAAGGTATTGATAATTCTTTGTGAATTCTGAGATTATGATGAATAGCTCTCTCGAATGATGTGAGAGTGGATAATTGTGGATCTAGATGTCTGATGGTTCTTCCAACATCATCCCAATGGGATTGAAATCTAACGGCTGTGTGAGATACTTAGGAAAATAAGCCGTCCTTCATGTTCATAAAAGCAATTTTGTTGAAACAGCTATTGCTATGGGGATAAACTATCAACATAATAGGATGTACTAGATTAGCACCAATGTTAAAATATGATGCCTTATTCAGAAGTCTAGAAACCTGAATTAAAGAATCCAAAGCATGCCAGGAAAACATTGCCAAAATCATCACATTTCGACAATCAGCTTGAAGTGGTGTAACGTCCATGCTTTCGTGATGTTTCCACCAAATTCTCACTCGTCTACGACATGGTTTAAACGAAAACATGATTCATCGGACCGCCCAACTTGTCAGCGATTATCCACACTATCCTTTGTGCTCTTAAATTTGAGATGTTTTATCTTAATAGCTTCAGGTAGCTACTGTGTTCGAGCAGAACTTCGCTTTCATATTCCATGCATTGCATTATACGGTGAACAGCGTGCTGACCCTTCATTATGCAATAAAATAGATTTTTCTGCAATAAAAAATTATCAATAAAGCTTTTTCGTAATTTTTTACTTCAAACAAGATAAAATAGTAGAAATCCATTATTTTTAAAAAAATTTAATTATTGTCGTTCTTAAAGTATTACAGCAATATGATGCATTTAGGGATTGCAATATCGATATTTTTAGATCTTATATACCGGGATACCGGTTTTAATACCGGGAGTTGAAATTTTAGAAAAGAAAGAAAGCACAGGTGTTTTTTTTTTGTTTTATTTGCCAGTTTTATTAGAGAATGTAAATAACATATTAAACACTCGAAATGGCAAACCATCTAATGCTGTCATTTTACTTTAATTTCATCCAAATTATCTTTTTTTTTTTTTTTTTTCAAAATAATCTAAAATCTCTGTTGGCTTGGGCTTAGAAACTGTGCTTAAGTTTGTGTCTTCATCGCAATTAGATTATTTCCTCTTTAACAAATTTGTATCATGTTTCGTTTTTAAATATGCATGGAGTTCGCTTGTACTTCCTCCATTCACTTTAATAACTCTTGAAAATTGTTTACATTGTGCCACCAAATTCTTTTCAGCATAAAATAATGAAACCAAACCGAAGTATTATCAACTGATTTTTTTTTATGTTCTTTAAAATTATTCTTATTCATTATTATGGGGTATTATTTGAGTATATATATAATAAATCTGAAAAGTATTTTAAACTCTAAAGTATTATATGCAAATACAATGTGAATAACAAACTCACCAATTTAAAAAAAAAAAATATCGAAATATTTCACACTTCTTCACTACTACAACCTTGTTTTCACAGATGAGAATTTTTAGTTTTCAAATAAGAATTCACAGATAAGAATAATAATTTCACAGATAAGAATTCTAATTTCTAGTAAATACCGAAAAAAACGGTATTTAAACTTTTGAATACCGTTATTCGGTATCCTGAATCCCGGTATTGCAATCCCTAGATGCATTGTACTAAATACATTACCATTACAGTTTTATATAAAAATTTAAAAAGAAATAATTAGAATTTTCGTCATATTTTTTATTAGGGCAGCATTTTAAAGATACAGAAAATATTAAAAGACGATCACTTACCGATTTAATTTGCACAAAATATTGAAAATGACAGTTTTTGATAATATGTATGTTATTAAATTATGTAAAGCATATTAAAATAAAGCCAAAATAAAATAATTGAGTAATTATTAAATAATTTTAGGCATAACCTGTATTTATGTTCAGCGATTATATGTTTGCTTCTGGGTTGTTATATTTTGAAATATTTTCTCAGTATTATTTTTTTTAATTTTTTTAAGATGTATGCTTTTAAAATATTTAACTATGTGTAAAAGTTGAGCTTTTTCTACTTATTTTAGGTAATGAGTCAGCTGCATTAAATATAGGTTGGGAATCAGCCGTAAAGGAAACCATTTCAATTTGCAAACAATGCACGCTTTGATGAAAATTAAGGTAATTTAAATATTTTATTCAAATGAAAAAAATTTACAATTATTATGATTAAAATTATGATATAAACATTTAAAAACATACAAAAATAAAATAAAACAAGCATATAGATATAAATTTTTAAAAAATTAAAAACATATTTAAAAAGGTTAAAAAAACATATATAAACATATTTAAAAAAAAACTTATTTTAAAATTTAACATATTTAAAAATTGAAAAAAAATTTAATTAAAAATTTAATTAAATTTAAAAATAATTCAATGTTAATATTCAGATATTTTGACATTAAAATAACACTACACAGAAATTTTAAAAATGATTTTAGATAAATTTTAATTAAATTTCAATACTTTTTTTTTTTTAATTCAATGCTTATTTATTTTCAGGCTTTAAAAACAAATCTGATAATGTGGAATTATCGATTCCACAGAGATTAGAAATAGTAAAAATGTATGGAAAAAATACCTTTAACAAGAAAAATGTTGTTATAGGGATTCCTACAATTTCACGTAGAAAAGAAAACTACCTACACCAAACACTACAATCAGTGATTGATAGTATGAATCCTACTGAAAGTAGCAACGTGACGATTCTGGTGCTTTTTGTCGATACAGACCCAGACTTAAGAAGAAAAAGAGCCAAAGAAACAGCATACAAGTTCACCAACAGTGTCAAGTCTGGTCTATTACTTTTGTACCAAGTCCTGCCTGAATTCTACCCACAGATGAGCATAACAAGAAGAACGTATAATGATTCGATAGAAAGAATAAAATGGAGATCGAAGCAAGTTTTGGATTTCGCTTTTCTTCTGATGCATTCGCAGAATCTTTCTGAGTATTTTTTAATCCTAGAAGACGATGTCATAACCACGCCCCATTTCATCACGTCCATCCAAAAGTTTGTCCAAGAAAGAGACAATTCCGATTGGGTGTCTCTGACTTTTTCCAGTTTCTTCATCATCGGAAGACTCTTCAAGAACAAGGACTTGCACAAACTTCATGAATTTCTTGTCTTATTTCATTTAGAAAACCGGTGGATCTTTTGATCATGCAGTTTCTGGATCTTTTAGTACCAAGCAAAGCAATCGTAACTCGCAGAGTACCGGGACTTTTCCAACATATAGGTTTGTTTTCTTCGCTCGAAGGCAAAGTACAGAAGGCCAAGGATAGAAGTTTCACATCTGCTTCTCGCATGTTTCATTTCGATAATCCACCTGCTGATATCGTTACTACGTTAGGGGTGTACAAGAAACATTATCCAGAGCTATGTTATTATGATTCCAATAAGTTCTTCTGGGGAAGCGCTCCAAAAAAGAAACGACACCTTCGACATAATTTTCAGAAAGCCCGTGAAAGTAAAAAACGTATTTATATCAGTTCTGGTTTGGCCACACACAAAGATGATGTTGTTAAGTTTGCCGAATTAAAAGTGTCTCCACTCTTTTGAGAAGATGGTTACGGATAGGAAAGCAGCTTGTGCTGGTTTCTACACAGTTGCTTTATTTGAAAAGGGAAAAAGTTGATATATCGTCTAATTCTACTCTGAAATCAGAAATACAGTGCATAAGAATATCATTTATTAAACAACATTCAAATTGGATACTAATTAACGAAATTTCAATCGATTCTGAAAACTTATTTAAAGAATGTCCTAAGTTTTGTAAATGTGCAATCAATGCAATGTTCCTAAATTATTCAAAGTTATGAACAATGATATCTCGATATACGCCGTTACTCCATTCCAGATCCAGAAATAAAAGGGAAAGAATTAATTTGTTGTAATGAAAAAAATCCTATTATTATTGGCATATTGTATTAGGGTTCTATAAAATAATTCAAAACACTGCTTAAATCTAAAATTTCAAAAAGCAGTTAGATGAAATACTACATGAATAAAATTTTACAAAATATAATGTTCTCTTTTCTGTCTCTTTTCCTTTACTGGGATTCCATTGAAGAACATCATATCTGATGTTTACTTAAAATCCTTAAAAGAATTTTTGCATTTGCCTTCTCCTTATATTGTTGAAATGTGATATTCTCTTTGGATCATTATTACGGTTTGTTTGAACTTTACAGGGGATGGTATTTTTTTTATTTTAAGAATTACACGGATTTTGGCATTGTAACATCGCGGCTTATGCTAGACCTACAACTGCTTCAAGAAGAGGGTTACTTTCAGGTTCATGGGAGCACTTTAATTTTTTATTTACAAGAATTATGTATATATATATATACACATACATATATATACACATACATCATAAATACAGATATATATATATATATATATACATACATACATACAGAACTCTATTCACAAATTAGGATTTACAAAAAAATTAAAATTAAGGGTATCATTTGGTTCACAAGTGCAATTCACTCCAAGGACTGAGATTTTCAGAGTTCTCGACGACGAATCTATTTCACCAGGTCTGTGACAGACTTTAATTATCACACGGCGTGATACACGAAGCCACAAAGGGCCCACTTTGTAAACAGGCGGAATCTCCGGCCTGTTCAATCACTTTCAGAAAAAGAGAAAGTCAACACTTCTTGTCAACTCGTCGTCACACTTTCTTCTCCAAAACCTCCCTTTAAGAAAATCCGTCCAAGGGGAAAGAGGTCAGCTTCCCTCACTACTCATTGGGGTAGACACTTCCTCAGTACATGGTTTATCCTCCATCACGATGCAACAACTCATGTCCATATTCCATCTGTAACTGTTTCGACCTGTGAAAGTCGCACAGACAATCGTTAATTTCATGAGTCTTATTATCCATAACAATGAATATCTGCTATCAGATTTGAGTGACAGGTTGTTCTCATTAGTACCAAACACTAATTGCATGTAATATAAATACATACAACGCATGTAATATAAATACACAATACACACAGTCTGCTGTCAAATATGAGCGATGTTGCTATTATGTACTTGTTAAAGAATAAACATTCCTCTCTTCTGAAACGAATTGGCACAACTTTTCTCGTGGGAAAAATGCTACGACATCCATCAATTTGTTAAAAGTTTTCTAGGCCTGCTAGTCTTATTCCAAGCAAAAATTGCATATAAAACAAATCTTTATGCTCCCAAATAGACTATATATAAATCGAATTTATTCCAATGTAGACGTACACCATGGTAGTAGCACTGTATACCCCCTTAAGGATATTTTTCCAAATTAAAAATAATAACCCATACAAAATATTTATCAGTTATAACACCATTTAATTAAACACATAAAATGGGATGATCATGAATTTATTATAATAATAAATAAAATTAAATAGGATCCAATAATCTTCCATAGATTCAATATCTGGAAGTATATTCAAGGAAATGATATATAGTAAAATTCCAAATGACCTCCAAGTTATCTAAATGAATCTCAGGAGAATTAAACTCAAAATATTTAATATAAGGCTTTAAATTTAAATTACAGAATAACAAGAGTTATTTTAAGAAAAAAAATTTGCCTGTTAGGAACGTTAGTAACATCAGCTCTTATGGTCAGAATTAAATTTTGTGTACCTTAAGGTTTCTTAAGATTTTAGTAAATGTGTAATTTGATTACCTTACAATAAATATCTATAGATATTGCTTTCGGACCGGCTCCGTGACGCCCTTACAGTCATAGCAGACAGGCTTAAAGTAAATTCCGAACCACCACAAACATCCATGGCACCTTCGAGACTCGGACCCTGTGATACCCTGTGTGGCTGTAGGTAAGAGGGCGATTTTGCTGGTTCATATTGCATATTCAAGATACTAGATAATTGATTGAATATTTTTTTAATCATATACATAATACAAATATTTATTAAGCAATGATGGTTGTGTATAAATATTCAAAGTACAAAATGACCTATGTTTGCTGTATAAGTTAAAGTTATACCTTAAATTACTAAATATTGATTCTTTAAACATACGAGTCTAATGAACAGAAACTAACAGAAAGTTAGTCTTTACAGTTTATCGAGAACCTTGTTGGGGGCCTTAAACTCTTATCTGGTCAAAATGAGTACATGTCGATAAGTAGGAGAAATATGGTTGTCAAACAACAGGAAATAAGTAGTTAAGGAAAATGTCCCCAAATTCAAAATTTTAAGAAGAAAATGAATAATATAAAACATTAAAATAGCAAATTAAAAAGAGATTCCACAGGAGGATAGGGTAACCGCTGCTAGAAAAATGATGACGAAAGGACGAGTTCATTTAGGAAAGGACGAAGAACCGCCCTGGGGCTTTTAGCATTTTCCGGCAGAGTAAAATCGTATCTCGGGAGATTACGAATTTCATCATTCGGAATATGTTTAAGATTTGCATGGAATTTCAGCAAGATTGCAGTTTTATAAAATTTTGAATAGAAGAGTGGGCAAGACTGTGACGAATGTCATCATTTCTAAAATACCACGGAGAATCAGTAATCATCCTTAGAATTTTATTTTCAAGTCTACTAATGTAGTTAATGTGATATCTTGCAGCAGAATCCCAAACTGGGCTAGAACTACGATAATGGGACGCAAATAATACATGTAAATGATTGGTTTATTATACAAAGACAAGAGGGATTTTCTATTAATAACGGGATATAGCATGCGTAGAGAAATATTATATTTAATGACACTAACAGAAAAACTTAAACTAAACTTGAATATATATGAAATTATACCTTCTTAAAAGTGGAAAAAACATTACATTAAATTTAAAAAAGTATTAAAAATAATACTTATATAAGAGAATGATAATAGTCGAGAAAAATTGAGATACTTCTATTACGGTCAATAAATCTAATTCACAAATAGCATTGTATGAAAAGGCTTAAGACTTCAGAATCGAAATAATTCTTCACAATTTATGGAAGTTGTTTTGTTGTTTGCTTTATTCGTATGTTGTTTAAGTATGGAAATAAAAAGAGAAGTATGCATTATAGCTTATTTAATTTATTTTACTTTAAACTTATCGTTAACCTTTCTATGATAATAAAATTAGTGAAAATCAAATTATTCTAAAAGTCAATTTTAAATTGTGATCATACGCTTTTAAAATTGGAATTTTTTGGGTTCTCCGTTAAAACTGTAATGCGTATTGATGCTCCTTAGTTTTAAGGATCTATAACTTCCTTTGATGATGATTTGAGTTTTGGTGAAGCTCCGTGGCTGCGTAGCAGCCATTAGCTTCTATCTTGGATTGTCCATGGAAAGATGAAAGAGCATTGCTGGGGAAAGAAAGCGCTAAAGACTAAAAGGAATCTTGCCCAAATACTAAAAGAAAGTATAATAGAGCGAGGGTTTATATATATATATATATATATATATTATAATAATAATAAGTGATGAAAGTAATTAAAATAAATGAGAGAGAAATAAAAATGAACGATTAGCTGTTCAGTGAAGGGAGCAGACATTAATTAGATTTGTTGAGGAAAGAGGAAAATCCATGTAGAATGACGAATAATTTATCTTCTTTGGCGGTGGCAGCTTGTAGGTTATTGAACATGGTTTGGATACCGTCTGAGGAGAAGAGTTGAGCTAATTCTTTAACAATGAATAGTAGTTGATAGATTTCAGTATTATTTATAGGAGAAGGAAATGGAGTTGGGGTGTCTTGGTTAGGAATTTGAGGGGTGATGTTACTTGCCACAATATTGGCGAAGGAGATCTATAACTTCCTTTTCATGGTTAATTATTTTTATTTGGGACTTAATGACTCATTTGGTGGTATCGAAGGGATTGTAGAAAATATATACCATAGATTACAGAGCGCATGAATGGTGTTTAGAAAATTGAGTTTGAAAAAATACATTTTTATACAATTAAAGCACCATACTGCCAATAGATTTTATGGCGTGGTATTTAAAGTTAAATGCTGAGCTGCGAAGGTTTTGAGTTTTATTTTTAGAAATATGTTCACATTTTCTTTTTCATTTAATTTTTTAAATGCATTAATTATAAGTAATTCAGTAAAATAAAATAATATAAATCTACTAAAAGCATATTTTTATAAACTTTCACTTTCGAAGAAACGAAAGGTGAAAATTTATCATTAAATGTCAAAGTTTTTCATTTAAGGTCATGTCTTTCTTTCATGTTTTATTCGAAAATTATAATGTGAATAAATTTCAAAATTGTAAACAAAATCTACTTCTTAATCTACATGTTTAAATATCTCTGTCAATATATAAATTGATATTTCTAAAATGTTCTAGATGCCATGAAACATTTTCATTAATGCCAGTGTGCAGATTGGGCTAACAGGTTGTAATTAGGTGTAATCGGGTTGAAATATTTGAGGCACAGGTTGGAGAACTTACAGCTTTATTTACACACACACACAGTTAGAAACATACATTATATAACACGTTTAAAGACAAATAACTATAGATTCATGGAAGGACTCCACTTCTAAGCCGAAAATCCAATACTCAGCTACGCTAAGGATCAGTGAAATATATTTCCTCTCAGTGTGAACTGACCCTTTCTCCTGATGTATATATATATATATATATATAGTATGTAATATATCTATTTTTTCTATTTTAAAGTTCCTTCATCATCTATCACTATTTATTTGAGTTAATAAGACTATAAATTCTAAATTTTGTCAACAGCGCAGTGTAGAAACACTAGCAGAACATGCAATTGTATTTGAAAACTCGTGCTATGAGCATGCGTTTGTAAAAATTAAAAATAAATAAATAAACAGTGTAGTTAAACGTTTGATTTTATTGTGGATGCTCTTTGTTCTAAGGTAACCTCGTTGGAAAAATTAAGAATAAGCTGATAAGTACATAATTTTTAAATTTTTCTCTTTTGAAAAAGTAGCTAAAAATTATTTTTTTATAAAAGGAAATTGAAATTTTTAAGCAGGGTCATTTATCAGATATTAAATGGAAATTGACAGCTGTTGTAATAATATATGTCTTTAAATTACGAAAAGGAAGTAGTTAAAATAAAAACTTAAACAAAATAGAGTAGTTAGTAAATAATTTTATGGGTAACTTGTATAATGGACCAGCCTATTATATATTTTAATTGAT
The DNA here is from genome assembly GCA_021605095.1 of Caerostris extrusa. Classification (NCBI taxonomy): domain Eukaryota; kingdom Metazoa; phylum Arthropoda; class Arachnida; order Araneae; family Araneidae; genus Caerostris; species Caerostris extrusa. The sequence goes on from BPLR01017381.1 coordinate 19,161, forward strand.
TTTATTTGATTTAAATAATTTTTAGTGTACTTGTTTGATTTTTATTTTACTAAATTAATAACAGAGCAAGAATTATAATATTTCATTTTCACTCAATGTATAAGATGTAAATTCATCATAAAACGTTTTCCACGTTGAGGAGGTTTCTACGAACGAGTATTAAAATATGTGAAGATATTTAACAGAAAATTTTAGGACCTTTATTTCTCACATTTAAAGTGTCAACATTCTTTACATAAATGGAGCTGTTGTAAACAAGCATATTCTAAAAGGCGAGACAACCTAATTGATGATTATTTTTATTTAATTAATTTAATTGATTTTTTTATGAATGTAATTGATTTTGGTATAAAAGTTAACTTTATATTTGTAACGAAAAATTGTAGATGAATGGTTATTCATAGAATATCTCTTTAACATTTAAAATTTTTTTTTAGTTTCTTATTTCGCGAAAAATATTTGTTTAGTTTCATTTATTTAAATTTTATTAAATTACTGATAATTGAATTGCATATTATTTGTATACAGTAAAAAAAGTAGTAAAAAACGGTAAAAACAGTACTAAAACGCGAGACAACCTAATTGATGATTATTTTTATTTAATTAATTTAATTGATTTTTTTATGAATTTAATTGATTTTGTTGTAAAAGTTAACTTTATACTTGTAACCGAAAAATTTCGATGAGTGGTGATTCATAGAATATCTCTTTAACATTTAAAATTTTTTGAGTTTCTTATTTCGTGAAAATATTTGTTTAGTTTCATTTATTTAAATTTTATTAAATTACTGATAATTGAATTGCATATTATTTGTATATAGTATTGTGTACGTACTTTTAAAAGAGTATAAGTAGGGAGGATGTTGGAAAAAGTAAGGCGTATTGTGCTTGTTATAGTTCTTACAATAACGTTTCATTGATGCTGATCGTGTTATAAAACTACTCGTCCTGGACTCTCAGACAAACGCGGCCTGATGGCTAGCATTCTGATCTTTGGTGCTTCAGGTTCGAATCATGGAGGTGGCATAGATGTTTTCTAGTGGTTCGAATCAACTTTAAACTGTAAGTCCCGGTCTAATTAACCAAATTATACACAAAATGACTGTATAGAGACAAACCAAACTCAGACGAACTCTTGCTGTTGGGTTGTTAAGATATACCCCTTTACTTTGTATATATTGTACAAAATAAAGTAAACTTCATTACGCAGTTGATGTTGTCGTCTTGGACCAGAAATTTATTGCTTAAATATCGTACTGAATTATCAAACCATCGAATAAGAGAGAAATGTAGTGATAGCGGTAGAGAAAGGAAAGAGACATTGAAAATCCGCGTGAGCAATATTTTTATATAATAGATAGACAAATATTGAACTTTTGACATACCTACTTAGATTTTTCAAAGATCGTATACTTTTTTTTATAAAAAAAAAAAAATATCATAAATACAATCAGTAAATGGGTTTTATATTTGGTTTTTACAATTTCTTCTATCTATCTATTTTGACATAATTTTTTACAGAAAGAAAAACATTCATTATATTTCATTCTACCAAATCTTTAAAATATGAACACCAAAAAGGAAGGAAAAAATTAGAAGTTGTTGCGGAGAAGATAAAAGTCAGAAGATAAATTCTAGATTTAGATTCAGAAGATCAAAGAAAGTACTTTTAGTTTTCACAATGTTCTCTTTCCTGACTCCTAAACAGTGAGTCAATATCATGTTTTTAAAATGCCAGTTTTGCACCCTGACATGATTTACCAGTTTTTTACGATTATTTTTATTCCTTCTTTAACATCGTCCAATTGAACTGGGAAATGTTCTTCTTCATTGTCGCAACAGTCCCATGATGGAGCAAGAACGTCTACCTACACACAGATTTCTAGACAGGAGATGTTTTCTTTTCACGAGGTAGGTTTGTCAGCCCATCGCTCTTACAGTCGTAGTAGATCGGAGCCTGAATGGCTGAGTGTCTGCCGCTCGGTGCCACAGATTTCGGGTTTGGGCCCCGGCGATGCCATGGATGTTTGCAGTTATTCGAATCCACTTTGCCGTAGGTCCCAGTCTCATATGGCTGTAGAGCGTCACAGACATCAGAGAGCACCCAGTCAGCTCAGCTCTAGACACAGTGATTGGTGAATGTACTGGTAGTAGCCATAGTAGATCTGGATTTACGGTTTAAAATGGATTCCGAACCACTACAAACATCCATGCTACCGCCGGGATTCGAACCCGAAGCCTGTGGTACTGAGGGCATATTATTAACATGAAATAAAATAGAGGAACCATATTATTAACATGAAATAAAAAATCGTAAGCAGTGTGATAAGATATAGAGATCTGAAGTGACATTAAAAAATGAACTTTCTTTTAATTTGCACATATATATATATTTTTAATTCTACAATAAATCTTCATAGGGCCTGAATGGCCGAGTGGCTAGCACTCTGGCGCTCGGTACCACAGGTTTCGGGTTCGAGTCCGGCGGTGCCATGGATGTTTGTAGTGGTTCGAATCCACTTTTAAAAACCGTAGGTCCCGGTCTAACACGAGCGTTGTGGAGAGTGACATATTAAAAAAATAAGGAAAAACTAACTGCTCATATATATAGTGATTAGGGGATTATAGTCCTTGTTGCTTCATATGCCATTTCATTCATCTTCATATTAAGGCAAAAATATTTTTACAAATCTTATCTTGTCAAATCGTTTTATTTATTTTTTAAAAATCTCTTTCTTAGATATTGTTCTTAAAAGCGCAATAATTCTAATCTTACTGTATTCAATCAAAAGATTGTGTTTTGTTGATACCACAAGCCTGCTGATTTTCTGTATTGTGTATGTTGATAAATAGCAATCCATAGGTAAAAAGTGCACCAAATAAGGCCAGTAAGTATTCCCTACTGAATGTCACAAGATGACATGCTTTCATTTCTATAGGTTTCTTTCTCAAAACACTTTTAAGTATTTTTTAGATTTTTGCCATCAGCAAAAGAATTGCATAATTCATTTTCATATATTCTTTCAAATTCTAATTTAATTTTTTGCATCTTAATAGGCACTTCCCTGCAATGATGGCTGTCGAAAGAGTTGAAAACAAGGGAAAAATTATGCTTAAAGCCATTTCTGCCTGATACTGAGGTTTTTTAATTTCATTAGAGACTAGAAAAATCATACTCATATCCATTATCAGTATCAGTATAAAAATAACACTACAAAGAAAGACTGGTACGGAAACTGCTTCGTTGACATTATCAATAGCTTTGAGTATATCAGAAAAGGACCTTATGAAATCAACTGATACAGAAGAAACTTTAGAACGCTTTAGTTTGTTTTCATATCTAACCAACAAACATCTACATTTATAAACATAACGCAAAATATGAAATTAATAAAGCAGGGGAATATGATCAGTGAGGGAAAGTAAATTAAAATAGCAAAAAATATTGCAGTTAACTGTAGAAATATAGAATTTGTTGAAACGCCCAAAGTCCACATAAGATAATAGCTAGTGTCATGTAATACCCAATTTATAAACACTATAATTAAATCATAAATTGGTAATGTTAACCATATTGCAGCTACTATAGGATTGACTAAAATACATCTTGGTAATTCTTCAGAAAATACTCTTAAACTGAGTAAGTTCAATTTGTTCATCGAGTCTTGTATCAGTTTCTTCTTTTGTACATTACAATCCATAATATGACAGATAAAGTATGTGCTCCAACGATACAAAGGTAGGTTTTAATTAAATCAGGTATATAGAGTAATTGAAATCTCAAATTTCCTATAGTATAAATTATACAAATTATGCTGTACAAGATACATAGATACAGAATGCATCGTCGAATGTTTAATTTTCGTTTTTTTCTTGATGTTTTTCGTTGTGTTTTACATCCAGTGCTGTAGCTTCAAGTATTTTCCAAAGATATTTATATTTTTCGAAATAATTTTTTGTTTTTTGATTTCGAAAGACTTATGTGATACATTTCTACAGAAAAAATTACGTACTCATATGTACGAAAACAGATTTTTTATGCAGCGATTTTGAATATTATTTTGTATTTTTCCGAGGGAAAAAACCAAAACACTCAAACTATTGAAATATATCAAGCAATACTGATGAAAAATATTTTACATCCAGTCCAGTAGCTTCAAGTATGTTCCAAAGAAATTTATATTTTTCGAAATAACTTTTAGTTTTTGATTTCGAAAGAGTCATATGATACATTTCTACAGAAAAAATTACGTACTCATTCAGTGCTAAAACAGATTTTTTTGTAAACCAATTTTGAATATTGCTATCAAAGTTATTTTTGCGGAAAAAAACCCTCTCAAACTGTTAAAATGTATCAAACAATAAATGAAAACAAATTTAGGAAAATCACGTCCACATATTAATTTACATACTTATTATGATAAAAAGATCAAATGCAAATTACATGTTTTCAAAATTCGTTTGAATGCCTTTATTTACACTATCCTCTCCATTGATTTATTTTTCTGTTTTGTTGGGTGTAACAAAAGCATGCCTTCTTAAATTCACTTTCCAATAAAAATGCGCGCTTTTAAAAAAAAAAAAAATGTAATTTTTTAAAAATCTCTTAGATATTTGAAATCAATATAGTTTTCTATCATTAAAATTATTTTATTTTCTGTGTTAGCTACAAAAATATAGATTGTAACAGTTTTGAAAGACAATAAAATATGCAATTTTTAAGAAAGTTGAATGCGTTTTAGTAAAAATCCTATTAATGTATAGATTTTCCTGAAGATTACTTTTAAAAAATCAGATTAATGCTACATTCAAACTAGTTTTTTAAGAGTGAAAATAAATTTTCATAAAATCGAAGCATTAAAAATAATTATATTGCCTTTTAATACATTAAATATAATTAAATTAACATAATATTTGTTCTATATTCATTATGATAAATATAAACCAATTTGTTGTGATCAGCTTTACTATTATACAATTGAAATTATGAAAATATATGACTACGTTCCAATTAGTTTTTAAGAGTGAAAATAAATGTTCATAAAATCGAAGTCTTTATAGATAATATTGTCTTTTAATACATTAAATATAATTAAATTATCATAATATTTTGTCGACGATTATTATGATAAATATAAATCAATTTATTGTGATAAGTTTTTACTATTATAGAATTGAAATTATGAAAAATATTTGATTATGATAAATAAAAGCTTTTTCTTTAATTTCTGAGAAAATCGAGATATTCAAAAGAATAAATTGTTACTATAATTGTTTACTATTACACAATTGAAATTATGAAAATATTTGATGACAAATAAAAGCCTTTTCTTTAATTTCTAAGCAAATCGAGATATTCAAAAGAATAAATTATTTCTTTAATAAACTTGTTTTGTAGTAAATGTTAAATTTAGTATTGGTAAATGTTCTTTTCTAAATTTTTAATTATCAATTTTTAAAGCAATATTTAACTTTAGAATTTTTTCCAGAACTGCTTAAAATTTTCAAAGAATATATTTTTAATATTTTCCCGAAAAAAATTTACTCTATTTTTTAAACTGTCGATATTTATATTATTATTTGTTCTTTTTAAAAATATTCATATCCCACTTTATATTTATATATCATGTCTATTAAATTTTATACTTTTAAACATTGACATATTTGAAAGCAATTATTTAATAGCCAATTTAATAAATAATTAGTTAGAATTTAATAATAATTAGTAATTTAATAAAAAATTCTTTTGCCTGATAATCTCTCTCTCTCTCCCTTTATATATACACTCATGTCCATAAATTAAGGATAATTCAGAATCACACAGAAATTGAACTCTAAAATAAAAATTTCACCTGTAGAATTATCACACACATCTTAAAGAAGAATATGCAAATTACAGGAAAACACCAGATGGCGCGGATAGTACGTCACAATGACGAGAGTGTAAGAAAGGGGTATATGAGGAATGATGGCAAAGAAGTAAAATTGTTCACAAGCGCTTTAAAAGCCTTTCAGTGAAATAACCGCATAGTTATGGCACAAAGGAAGCATTTGGATGATTTTTTACGTGGTAGAATTATCGGACGACTCGAATCTGGACGTACCCAGCTGGTAGTATCCGAGGAACTTGGAATCGCCCAGAGTGTCATCTCCAGGCTTTGGCAACGATTGCAAGATGATGGTAATGAGTAGATGTTACAGCACAGGTCGCCCCGAGTTACAACGCCGAATGAGGACCGGTATTTAGCAGTTACTGCCAAAAGAAACAGACGGAGCACAGCATCAGATCTGTCTCGTCAGCTCACTTCAGCTACCGGTACGACAGTTTCAAGGCAGACCGTGTACAGACGCTTAGGGCACATTGGTCTATATGCTCGTAGGCCTGTCAGATGTGTTTCACTTACCGCAACTCACTGTCACCTGCGATTAACCTGGAGTAGAGAGAGCATGCATTGTGGACACCGCAACAGTGGTCTTGTGTGATGTTTTCCGACGAGTCCAGGTTTAGTTTGCAGTCTGATTCTCGCCGGACTTTCATATGGAGAGCGCCAGGCACCCGTTACCACCAACAGAATGCCATTGAACGACACTGTTACGGTGGTGCAGGATGGCTCGTTTGGGAGGAATTATTCTTGGTTCCAGAACTGACCTGCATGTTCAGAGTGTAACGATGACAGGCCACATCTATCGGGATGTCATTCTGGAACAACATGTACGTTTGTTTCGGGGCGCCATAGGTGCTGAATTTCTGTTTATGAATGACAACGCCCGTCTTCACCGTGCAAACATTGTAGACGAATGCCTTCAATTGGAGGATATCACCCGTATGGATTGGCCAGCATACTCACCGGACTTGAATCCAATAGAGCATGTGTGGGATATGCTTGACCGACGAATTGCAGCCCGTCAACCCCCTCCCACCTGTCAACCGGAACTTCGGAGGGCATTGCTTGATGAGTGGTGTAATATTCCTCAAGATCAGATTGATAATTTGATACTCAGCATGCCTAGGCGTTCTAAGGCCTGTATTGCATCGTCCGGGAGACATACTCCATATTAACCATCATACTAACCATGTTATGCTGTTTTTTGTAAATAGGTTCTTTTTGAAATTTGCTCCAGGCAGTAAATATCGCAATTTTTATTAATCATGTCAAACATATAGCATCTTTTTTGCTCTTTACCTTTTGTTTAATAAATAGACTTTACAAATAAGTCAAATTTGTTTTGCTTCTGTCTCTTTCTTTGCCTGAACTTCATTATCCTTAATTTATGGACATGAGTGCAGATAAGCGTATTATAATTCTGCTGTACGTGTGTATCGTGTTATTCTGCATTTGTGTTTGTCACTGAACTCCTCTTAAACGGCTGGACCGATTTTGCTAAAAAAATTTTTTGTGTATTTAATTAGGTCTCTGGATAGTTTAGATTTACAATTTGACCCGGTAGGTGGTGCAGAAATCGATATAATTATTCTGCATGTGTGTTTGTCACTGAACTCCTCCTAAACGGCCGATTTTGATGAAATTTTTGTGTAAGTTTGACAAAACATGGAGAATGTTTTTATGCTATCTCCTTTGTCGTAAGTCACCACCAGATGATGATGATGATGCAGTATATCAACTTCTATATCGTTCAACCAATCGCTATGAAAATTCTTAATAATATGTATTCGAGTATAGAAAATATGTTCGCGATATGTAATTTTCTACTATGCATTTTTTTTTTTTTTTTTTTGCAGGATAACATATGCCGGATTCTGCTAGTAATCAATAAAAATGCATCTCCCATTTTCTGCTCTATAATCATGGTGACATTGGAAAAAAATGTTTGAAAGTTATTGTGTAGTAGTTAAAACTGGAACTCAGATTTATATTTATATGATTACATAATCCAATTCAGCCAAATTGTAAAATAGGGGCCGTTAAGATTTGACGATTTTTTTGTTGTGTCAAATGAGTGATAAGTGGCCAAACGTGGTAACCAGAGTTTCTTTTATTGTTTGCAATTCACTTCACTTACAGTTGCAACCCTTACTTGGCGGACTTTGGCGAAAAGAATTTTTGACGCCAAATCCCAAAGGCCCTGTTCTGCGATTTTACCCACAGTTCAATTTGTACAGTGCATTTGTTTATTTATTTTTGTGACTTTCAGACAATGAGTCGTTTCTTTTTTTCCAAATCCAAAAAATGGCATCTAAACAAATTAGGTAATATATTTATTAATTCGTTATTAAAAATTTAATAATGTTTAGAAAGAAGGTTATGCAGGTCGAAATTGAGTAAAATTAGAAAAGAATATAAACACCTCAAATAATAAAGTGGCAATATGAAAACAGCAGAACCAAGAAAAATGGTACGGAAATTGCATCATTGAAATTGAAAATGTTTATTTTATCAAATCAACCGATATGGGAAAGCCATTTAAAAGTATTAAATTGTTTTTATATTTAATTAACAAACATCTACATTTGCGATGTACGAAAAATATTAAATTTATCAAACAAAGGTATATTACCAGAAGATGGAGAAAAAAACACAATCAACTGTATAAAAATAAATCTGATTATAAAATCGCAGTTCCCCTAAAATAATACTCCTTTTGTCCCATAATAATAGCAGCAGTTGATTAATCTAATTTGTCCCATATCAATAGTAAAAAATAAAGATAGAACACAACATTTATTATAAAAAATAGATACTATTAAACCCTAAATTAAAAATATTTTCTCTTAAGTTTTATTTTTAGATAGTTTCTGGATTTTCAATAATTTCATTATTGAATTTTAAATTTGATTGTGGAATACCTCCTTGGCTGCGAAACTTGGCGAGTTTAAAATAGACATGGTTTCTTCATTTTATAGATTTTTTTAATCAAAATTTGGAATAATGTAGACCTGAAAACTTCAATTGCTGATTTTATGTTGTTTCTTCTGCAGAGGAATACATCCAAGTTTTTCTCCTTAACCTTTGCATTTACTACTGCAGATGTGTTTTTTTCAAAGAATCAACATTAATATAAGATTCATTTTGACAATTATTTTTGGAAGCGCGCTTCCAAATTCTTGATATTATCCTTCTGTAACCTAACTTGATTTGCAGCAAACACAATTGCACTTTTCTGCAACTTTTCGTTTCCTTTTGATGTATCAAGACAACAATGGTCAATGGCAACTCAATATTTGCTTGAAAACTCTCTTTCTTTTTTTATCTTATTTTACAATAGTTGATATTCAACTGAAATAAAACAATTGGTTTCGATAACCGGATGAAATTAGAATAAATTAATAGTTTAAAAAAAACTAAAAAACACGCTTTTAGAGTTAATCAAACCAAAAGAGTAAAAAATAATTGTTAACATAAGTATAAAATGACTGACGAGAAAACTAATGTCACTGTTCTAAAAGCGTGGGGTGCTCGATATCAATCGTTATAATTTTTCACTAGTTTCATTCCGAAATGCAGAGTTAGTTTAAAAATGTCGTACAAAGCACCCCACGCTTTTAGAACAGTGACATTCATTTTCTCGTCAGTCATTTTATTCTTATGTTAACAATTAGTTTTTACTCTCTGGTTTGATTAACTCTAAAAGCGTGTTTTTTTAGTTTTTTTGAACTATTAATTTATTTTTTACTTTTTAGTTTGATTAACTCTAAAAGTGTGTTTTTTATAAACCATAATATTTAAATGAGTTCCCGGTACGGAAGACTGGAACTATAGTTCTTACAATGTTACAAAGGCTAAATGCGAATAGGTCGAGCCAGCCAGGATATCTCCTGATCCGTAATCAGGCAAGCTGTGCCACTGTCCCACCTGGGTTTGAATGTCTTGTGTACTTTCATTCTACATGAGTTAAATTGCTCTTCATAAGTTAAAATAAAATCACTAATCCTGGCGATCCTAATCATGATTAGAAAATAAACTTATCAAAAATATTTTAGTGTCGTCGGTCCTTGATAAGTCTACAACGTTTCAATTAAATCTGATCGCTTAAAGTAGGAAAAATAGAGCCCAAAGTGTCAGTTACATACATGCAAACATACAAACAAACAAACAAACATACAGGTGAAACTAAGAAAAGCGTATTAAAAATAGTTATAATTCTAATAATTAGGTTAACGCTTGTGTCAAAACAAATAACAGATGTCATGAAACATTGATTTTGATTGAAAGCTTCGGAATTTTGAGCTACAATATAATTTACAGCTGCATTTTCCAATAATTCCTTTTTAAATACACTTGTTGTTATTATTACTAGACAGAAAGAGTACGCATTTTCATTTATTTTTTCTTTCTGTTTGACTGTGAAAGTAACATTTGAGCACAGGGCAACCGTTCACTTGCTTAAAGATAAGATCTTTTGCTGAGAAAGGAACAACGATGATTAATTGCAAAGGAATTTGACCAATATAATTCAAAGAGAAATATAAAAAGAATTGTAAATTTTAAAATAAAAATTGCTTTAAAAAAGTATCGGTAGCAAAGAGTGTAGCAGAAGTAATTATTATCATGCATTCATTATTATTTTGTATCATTATAAAAATATCAACGGATGATCGAAGTAGAATGATTAAATTGGAATGGGTTTGACAATAAGGATACTCAGAAAGAAAAAATAATTTGTCTTATATAGCCTTATTTGGATTTATCTTATTTTGGATGACTTGTTGGAGAGATTCTGTAGACTTTCCTGCGCAGTGAAAATACTAATGAGTTATTTAATAATATAGAATGATTGATAAATTATGCAAGGATGGATATTATTGGAAAGAAGATTTTCAGTTATTTTCATAGCACAGGGAAAGTTTTTTTATTGAAAGAGTGGATGGTGAAATTTGTTTGTCTTTAATTGCTCTTGCAAATGGAAGAAAAAAAGTTTTTAGGATTTGGAAGATTATTAGAGGGAAAAGTTTAAATTTGGGAAACTTGGAACATCCGGCCTATTGGCAATATGCTTATACTCACTACAATTAATACATTTAGAACTTTCGATTTTTTTTCCTGTATTAATTTGAAACACATTTAAACTAACTGATCCATCACATTAATTAACACATCCATCATATTTCAAGTATCTGGGCTATGACTGACAATTAATCTGTTAATGATGAAAATATCAGGAATTATATTGTGTTGCTCATGGTCTTCGATTGAGTTTCTTGATTTCGACAGTTATATGTAAGAGTTTAGTGAAGTTAAAACTTTTCTCATTATTTTGTTGCATGTCAGAGTGCTATTGAGATTTTATTTTTTAAAGTTGAATGACTTCCTCTATTTTAAGCGATAAGACTCGATTATGTTTTGAGAAAGTCTTTTTATTTATGATTTCATTAATTGGTAGCTGATTTTTGGGAGTAATGAGATAGAATCTCGTTGTTTGATGGTGATGGTGATTTTGTGATAGTGGTTTTAGCAATAGATAATATTTTATGTAATTCTCCAGAAAGAATTATTTCGATTTAATTATCGAATTTATCATTAGTAGTCTTGTGTTGTTCTTTAAGGTTAGGACTTTTCTCATCATTTTTAGTTTTCTTATGGACTTCATAAGTGAAAATAATATGTTGTTAAATGAAAATAATATAATTAAATACTATAATTATTTGTTATATATTTACAATATAAATAATTATCCATAATAATTAATAACGATGATTTAAATATCCTTAATAATAATTTATTTTCATTTCAACTGGTTAAAACGTTTCACGTTTTTATTTCTACTTTACTTAAATTCAATTTTTGTCTTCAAAACATATTTATATTAAAAATATTACATGTACTACTTTTAAGATTAAGAGAATAAATATTTAGAAGATATTTCCACTTTCGATTTAAAGTTATACAACTAAACTTATTACCATCTTGTTTGACCTCTCGTTGGAAAGATGGCTACGAAGCGGTTTGCAAAATCTGCAATTGATTGGGCAGCTTTCGCCGAAAGAGTTCCTCCTGGTGAAAAAATTAAGTTCCAGTCTTTTAAAGCCAAAGTCGATGGCTACACTAAAAAGTAAATTTTAATTTTCTTTCACGTTATGTACTTTGTCAACAAAGGTTATCATTGACTTTTCAGTAATCTCAATGGCAAACTAAATAATATTAAAATTTTGCTTAATGATGTTTTTTTTAATCACGATATTGTTTTAATTCTTTCTTATCATGAAATTATAATGTAAGATGTTTTCTTGAAACATTTTTGATATTGTTGCATTTAATTTTGTAGAATTGTGAACCTGCTTCATATACTCTCTGAAAAATTACATAAAATATATCAAACTTTGAATTTAAATTTGATTAATCAGTGAAATCTTAATATATATACTAGATTTGAAAAGATAAAGTTTATTTGTGGGGAGATTGGTAGTTTAGTCACCATAATTTTAACTTCCAATGTTTGTAAACAAAAAGTTTGTTAAATCGAAACAATATTCACACTTCTCTCTCATTTTAATGAGAATAATTTAGGTGAAATTTTAAGAAGTTTCAATTGAGAAATCTAATAATTAAAGTGTTCTTCCATTTAATGAAACTTGTAATTTTCAAAACATTTAAAATTTACGTTTTTGGAATACATATACTTAAAAACAGGAAAAATTAATAAAGTCGTATTGTGAAACAAATAAAGCTGAAGAATATTTCATTTCTCAGAATATTTTAATGCTATATCCTTACAAAATTAAATTTTGAATTGGAATGCTGAAGGACAATTGATACATTAGCAGAAATTTTAGTCCGATATTTTCTTTTTAAAATCATCAGATGTAAAATTATATATATGTATTGAAACCAAAAAAATTCCAATTATTAGGAAATTAAGATGATTTTTAAAACAAATTTACATTAATGTACCTTGTATAGCTGTTATTTTTTTTTTTAAAAATCAAATGTAGAAACATTCTCAGTAATATTTATTGTGCATCTGTATGATATAAATGTAGGATTTAATGTATTGAGTTATAGATCATTTATATGTATGTAATATGAATGCTTTTCTGAAAAAATAAGTAATAAATCATTATGTTAATATTACATGACATGCAATTAATACTGAACTACATTTTATTCATGTTTGATAGCTAGGTTATGAACATTGTTGATGGAATTGTTGGCTAATCCACCTTTTCTATTTCTAAATTAAATTATATGGTTCAATATCTCTATTGAATGATTTTTTCATATGCAGGATGATTATTTGAATTTGACATGTCTAATAGAAGGTTTTGTGTGTGTTTGATACTGATTATAATTCCAAGAAAAGAAGTGAATACCATAATTTATTGCTTAAATTGCCCAAGATCACAGTTAAAATTCTAGGAACCTTTACCTCTTGTGCCAAATTGATTGCCAAACAAACAAACAAAATGGCTGTCGCAGATATAATTTTTGTGCTAAATTGCCATAGTGTACAGACACTGTATCCATTTATTTTTTTTTTCTTATAACACTTATAATAACACAACATTTATTAATTTTAATTGATAGCATGTGTAGTGTATTCAGTAAAATACACATTGCTTCTAAACTTATATTTATTAATGGGTAAAACAGGATAGAACTTGACCAATTTATATGGTATAACAACATTGGAAAACAATACACAAGAATAAATCATTTTATAACTTAGGGAAAATACTTGGTAAAACCCTTTGCAGAATGTATTTAATAGTTCAGGGTGCTCCATCACCATGTTTTACAAACACTCAGCAGCTTTATAGTTTCATTTGCAGTAGTTCTTGTGCTTTGGCAAGATCTCTATAAAAAAAAAAAAAAAAAAGTTTTTTTTACATTCAGAACTTTGTTCATTAAGTCTGGTTTCCTAATTGATTTAGAAAGAAAATATATAAAATTATCTTTATTTGCAGATATTTAATTTCCTAATTATAGTTCCCTAAGTCACCATCAAAAATTTTATCAAATAAACATTAAGGTGAACAATATTGCTAATGATTATTTTTATAAAAAATTAGAATAGATTTTAAATATTATATTAATATTATTATAGATTATTTTAATTGTAATTTTTTTAAAATTGTAGTAATTCAAAAGCTTATCAAACTTCTTTGAAGTGCTCTGAATTCATAAATCTTTTTGAGTGTAGGATGGACCATGAATGAAATTGTACATTATGATATGTTATATGATTATAAATAATAACTGCTTAAGTGTATTGCCAGAAGCTAAAATGCTTAAAAGCATTTTGGCAGGAAAAAATTGTCTTTGGTAAACAGAAAATTTGCAGTATTATGGTATGCCAAAGCTAACACTACAAAAGTGATTAAGAGTTTTCTTAAAAATCTGGCTAGGAAATTATTTCACCCACCTTATTCTTTCAACTTTGCTTCAACAGATTATTAGTTTTTTAGAAGCTTACAGAGTCATTTTGAAAGACTTTGGGTGACTTAAAAAGAGGAGCAAAAAACTGACAGAAAGATTTTATTGAAAGTAAAGTTTGCTGTGTTGGTGATTAAAAATACATTTTAGATTAAGATTTTTGCTTTTATTCCATTTGGAAAATGGACAGAACTGTGATTGCAACCTAATATTATGAATTATCAACATATAAAATTTTTAGAAAATTATTCAATTTTTGAATATTTATAAATTACTTTTTGTTTCAGATTAATGAGTTATCCTGAAAAACCGCCAGCAATAGATTTTGCATTATATCGTGCTAGGCTACCTAATCCTGCTATGGCAGATGAATTTGAAAAGCAGGTATGCAAGTTTCAAATTAAGTATGGGTATAAGTATATTAAAATCTATTTATAGGGGGTTACAATATATTAACACTATCTATTTATAGGTTATATCTTAATACTTGTTGTGTTGTTAAATTCGATTTTACAAATTGTCTTTTTTATAATCATTGCATTTAATGTTTAATTATTTATTTCTATAATTAACATTAAAATTTCTTTCATTCTGTTAAGTAGTACCTTTGCTCATTTTACTATAATGATAAGTGTTATGTATTACAAAGATATGCTTTTATCATTATATTTTTAAAAATATTAATTTAAATATTTTCCCCCTATGAAATTTTTGAAAAATGTGATTTTTTAATTTAAATAAAATTTTCTCTATAAAGCAATTTTATATCAAGAATTTTTAACGACTTTTATTAAATATGTATGATTTTAGTAAATATTTTAACTCTTTTGCTTTTATTTTTCTTTAAAAAGTTCAAAGCTGTCAAAGTACCTTTTCCTGTTGATAAATTGACACCACTTATAGATGAACAAGAAAAAAAGATAGTAAGTTATCAGAAAATTTCTACTTTTTTGTTGTAAAAATTTTTTATATTTTTCATTTTTTTTTAATTAGTTTTAAATTTTTTTTTTTTTTTTTTGGAAAATCAAAGTTTTATTTCATCTTTTTATATTTTTTATTCATGTTTTCTTACATCGTAAAGGTTTATTTAATATATAAAATAAGTCTTTAAATTATATTTTAAGTGGAAATTCAAATTATATTTGAAATGTTCATTTTTTAAATTTTCACTTTATTTCTTTTTGCTAATATCTTATATTTGATGATAGAGGAGTTTATAGGTGTTCATAACTAATTGTTTATTTACGTAGCATGAATAGAAACATATTTAGAAACAAAATATAAAACTTTTTAAAACCAATGGTTTTTTTGGTCAAAATATTACAATTTTAATAAGCCAATAATAGAATCTTAAACATAGATGAGTATATGTTAATATTTTTGACAAATAAATCAAATTCAATGTATATTATATGTATATATTACTGGAGTTTATAAGGAATCCTTGTGTACCATAGACGTGCAGAAGCATGTGACAAAGTAACAATCAAATCTATGACAAAATAATAAAAACATCATATAAATTATAAATTTAAAAAGACATATGACATTTGAAAAGATAAATAAAATAAGAGGGAGATGAGAAGTTATTTAAAAAACATAATAGTAATTAACAAATTTAAAAAATACTATAAAAGCAACCTTCTTATTAACAATTTCACAAAAGTCTGGTGGCCATTTGACTTTTGAAATGTTAGTACTTTCCTTAAAATTTTTCTGCTATGTTCAAGCCAGCAGCATTTAAAAACAGGTGCTCGTTAATCTGTACTCCACCTACATTGCAATTACAAAGATCAGTGGAACATAGTTTATAAGTCTGAATAGGATTTAAAATTAAACTCCAATCATAAACTAAGTGATTCTGAAATTAGTGAAAAGAAGAAGAAAAAAAAAAAAAAAATGTTTGATTAGTTTGTGGGAATAGAGGCAAAGTACTTTTTTCGTGATGGAGATATTGGATGATTTTACATATAATTAGTGGTATTGTCCTTGAATGTCTTTTTTTAAAATAAGATTTTGGTACATTTGCATTACAAGAAATACAAATGCATGCAAATTTGCACCATTTTACTCATTTATCCAATCTAATCCAAGTTTTAATGCATGATAATTTGGTAATAAGCATGATACATGATGGTATTTTAATTTATGATCAGTTTTATAGATGTCAGCTAAACTAACTTTGTTATACAGTAAGATAACAAATTGTTGGAAAGTCTTCTATAAAATTCTTATAGGTTTTAATATTGATAGAATTTCTCTCTGGTGGATGTTGTAGAGTTGAAATTTTCAGTGAAATGCCATAATTGATAAATTGTATTAATTTTAAGTTTTTAATTGTTATATCATGGTATGCAAAGATGGTATTAAATTGTGCTAAACATGTCATGAGAAAATATTATAATTAAAAGGTAAAAGGAAATGTATATTTTCAAATAATCTACAGCTGTTATTTAGAGACAAACTATCTAATTTGTGTATTCTTATAAAAAATATTCAAGTATTTACAAGATCTATATTTTTTAAAGTAGTTTTTAATTTTGGGAGAATGTGTCATGATATTCCATTAAACAAATATTAAACTGTAATTGAAAATGTTTGAAAATAGTTCCATTTCTCAATCAAAAATTTGTTTATATAACCAATAACTGTATTTTAGCCTTTCATGAAAGGAATAAATTTATAATTTTGCAATTGAAATAACATATTATCAAAGTTATAATTTGATTTTTTGTTGATGATTAAAATTAGGAAGAAAAAAAAATCACAATTTGTCAGTGGTATAGTTTTCATACAAGTTAAAATTGATTTAGGATAATGATAGTATATGTAATATCTTTCAAACATCTAAAATAAAAAGAAAAAAATTATAAATTCATGAATTTTTAAAAATTCTTAATAGTATTTTGTTTTGTTATTTTTTTTAATTAAAATTGTTGATGCATTTCATTATTTAAATAGATTTTATAATATTGTTATAAGGTATATTATTGTATTGGTTTAATATTTCTTTACAAATTCCATAAAAATTCAATTAAGAAAAATTTTTGAAAACTTGGTATTAGTTATGCTTTTGAATAATTTTTAATGTATGCATTGTATATTTTTTGATTGATTCATATGAAAATTAATATTTTTTCAGGATGGAGATTTAAAGATTATGAAAGAAATATCTGAATTAAACTGCAAATACTATCTAAAACGGTAAGATCAAAGAAATTTTTTAATTCTCTATTATTTTCATAATTGATTAAAATAAATCAAAATAAAATTCAAATAATTGTGTCACATGCCACTCAACAAAATAAAACTTCCAAATTCTGTAACAACTTTTTATAAACACCTTTTGGTAAACTTGTTTTATTAAGAATGCAGTAAATAATATTGGTAAAATTCATTATATATATATATATATATAATGTTCATATGGGTAAAAAATTTATTACAATTAAATATAAAACAAATTAATTGTACTTTAAGAGTGTAGTTTTATAAATTTAAGTAGATCTATGTGGTATAATTAATTATGGCAATGAAATTTCATGCAAAGATGACACTATACGGAAAAGCTATATAAAATTTGTAGACATTTAATTACTATACATTTAAGGATTGATTAGAATTTTGTCACTTTATACTACCACATTTTAATGTGGCCTTTTGTAGCTCCAGTTACTTCTGATATTCAGTTTCAATTCACATAGTTGATAACATGGATTATGAAATTATGTTGATTACTTGCATGATTTGTGTCTTTAATGTTCATGAGTAATCCTTGTCCTTCACATATTCCTAGAAGAAAAATCAAGGAAAACTTTTAATCTGTAGAATGAAGTGGCTATAATAGTAGATTATCTCTTTAATCTTGGGTCTGGGAATTCTTTTTTGTATAGTCAGTAATAAGTTTATCCCAGTGTGGGGGAGAGCCATCTTTCTGCCAGAGGTAATTTGAATGTAAATGTGAGATTTGTAAAACAGTAAAAATTCAGAAATTCTTCAGGTAGATTTGGTAAAAAAAAAAGAAAATGCTTATGATATAATCAACCACCAAATTGCAATACAATATTAACATTTGAACTGTCATAGTTTTAACTAAATAATGAAACATAACTTTATTCTGATCCTCATATTCTCTTATGTCTATTAACCTTGCCTGATAAATTGCTTATTCCTTTTTAAATGACAAATCATATGAACTTGGCATTTACTTTGAGCAGAAGTATATCTATATTAAAGAAACTAAGGCATTGTATATTATTAGGTTATAAAGCTTTGAAATAACTACATTATGTAGTCTTTTAAATGTAATCGCTTATGAATTACTGTACATAATGTACAAACAATTACTAATTCTTATAAAACATTTCATGTTAATCTAAAGTAGGGTTTGTAAAGTCTGTAAAAATGTTTAGTGAAATCATTCAACATCTTCTGATAGATATGACTGACCACTTCATTCTCTGTCCAACTTGCTTCCAGATGTATTAAACATGCAGTGGTCAGTTTTTTTTTTCACTTAAATATCTAATTGTGTTTCAAAGTATGAACCTATGCATTGTGCTCTTTTTGTTGGAAAATATCAGAGATAAAATGGCTGATTGCAAGCTACTCTTATTAAGTTATTACTATACAGATAGTGACCCAGCTGTTGAAACAGCTGAAATTTCTTGTATTTAAAAAGTAACTTGATGGCATAACCAAAATTATTTTCTGAAAATCGCACTTTCATATGATAGTGAGTTGATTTCATATTCAATTTCTAAGTGTGTCATGGACATTTTTAACCGCTATTCAAATTGGTTAGTACAAAAAAAAAAGAAAAGAAGATGAAAGAAACATGTATGACTGCTGTTACAAGCTTATTTCATTAATTCTAATACAATGTGAAAATGTAATTTAGAGACACTGAATAATTTGCTATTTTAAAAATCTTCTATAGAAATGATGTTTTTCAAAATGGCGCTGCAGTATGGTGTGCTTGTTACATCAGCAACTGCAGCTTGACCCTACAAATTTCACATGTACAAGCATTAAAAAATAAGAACAAATCAAAACGGCCAGAGGTGGATGATTCAAAGACAGATCCATGTTTAGAAATGAAGCCCTATTGTTATGTGGCAAATGACACAATTTTTGGTATTTGGAAAATTCATATGCTGTACTGGAACAATGAACAAGATTCTATTCTACAATGAATAAGAACAAGATAAAAGTTTTGTATGACATAACCATTTGCCGTGTAATTGGGTCTTTGTGGAACACAGGATTATGAGCTTTATGAGAGGCATGCTGTTTACATGGTTGTTGCCTCAGCAGGAAGAAGAGGTCCTTATGCCAGTTTGCAGTACAAAGATTTTCCACCACATTGTCATAAAGACATATTTGGTTACAGACATGTGGCAATTGATTGTTAAAGTATTTGCCATATCAGATCGATTGATCAGCCATTGTTGTGGTTCCTTCCGATTACCTAATCTAAGGAATAAGGAAAGGTATACTTTGTCTTTCATACTTTCAGATATTCATACTTTTGTCCATCACAGGAATTACAGCAAGTAAGGCAAACAATATATGGAATAGTCAAATCTGGTTATGCAGTCATAAATATGGCAAAAACTATACTATCATGTAGATCTGTTGTTCCACAAATGGATTTATTGGAGAGTTAGCTTCTCTTGTAGTATTTGTGTAATAAATTCATTACAATAGTTATGGTTGTGCTTTCTTTTTGTAATTCATTTTGAATTTCCTCTCTATAATTGATGTTAGTTCATTTTCCATTCTTGGTGAAATTCACTGTATTAATGTGAATTTTCATTCTTAAAACAACTTTTAAACAAGATTTTAAAGTATTTTTTATATCATAATACTGTTCTTATTTATAATAATTTCTTCTATACTTCTATTTCTTCTAATAGTTGCAATGGTGGAAAGATATGATGCCATTTGACCAGATGACAATGGATGATTATAAAGATTATTTCCCTGATCCTAAACTTGACATCTATGAAACTCCTAGCTTCTGGCCTCATAATGAACCACCAAGGCCTGTATTCCCCTATTTAGAAAAGAAAGATCATTGATGTGCTAATTATAAAATGTAAAAATTTTCAATTTAAGTGAAATAAAAAATTCGCTAAGTGTATGACATTTAGTTTTGTTAACGAAAGATGTAACATTATGAAAATACTTTAGTCGATGTATTTGTTCATTAAAATATACTTACATATAAGATGTCTTTTTTAATATGTTTTGGCTGTTGATAAATATAGTTCTAAATAAAAAATATTATATTCAAAAATGTAGTTTTTAATGTTTTAATTTATAATTTGTTTAAAAATGCAAAATATATAACAAATACTTGCTATATTTAAAAGAAAAATTTTAGATTCAGTAAATTAATTGATTTTATTATTTTACTTAATCACTTAATATTTTTCAAATTAAAACATAAAAGTGAGAATATTGATTGTTGAATTGAATTAATGATTATTTAACAATTTTATAATTTGTTTTAATTTATATTTATCAATTTAAAACTGTAATCTAGGAAACATTTTGGGAAGAAAAAGGCTTCTGTTTATATTATATTAAAATGTTAGATATCGAAATTGAATCGATTGTGCATAAGTTTACATTTCATGGAACAAAATTATTTTTCATATCCCTTCACATTAAACTTTTTAATGCTTTTTTTCATATACTTTTTCATTTCATTTTCAACAATCCAGACATATTCTTTACCACAATAGTTGAAGAATTTTCATTTAATTGGTACATGATTATTATTTTTTTAACAAACTTAGTTTTGTTTTAAATTTTTACACCTTATGTTGTAAAAATATGCATGAATGTGTTTTATTGGACTTAAACTGATTTTGAGTTGAACCTTGAATAGAGAGAAACAGTGACTAATATTGATTTTCCTTTGTCCTCATCTTATTGCCTCTTACCAAGTACTAAATAAAAAGTTACAATATGAAAAAATGTAATTTTCTTTGTTAATTTCAATGTATTGTGTAAAATTAGCATTTGAACTTGTAAGGAATACAAGTTTAAATGCTAAATACAAGCACAATTTGTTTTGATTTTACCTTCTGTCAACTAACTTAAACATCATAAATTTATATACTTCCTGTAGAATAAGACCCATGGTTGTCATATGACCTTAATTTATATTTAATAATTATAGTTCCAGTTTATTTGATACACATTTTTGTTAAGGAATATATATATTCATTATTTTAAATTGTTTACATTTATTACATATTAAAAAAAATCAATTAAAGTTCAAATACTTCTCCATAAACAGTATTACCCGCATACAAACAGTATATCTTTCTTGTAACTTAAAATTGTCTATACTCTCTGACCAACACAAACTACTGTTAATGCTTGTTGTTCAGTTCTTACAAATCTTATAAGAATTTCAAGATGTGATGGGAAAGTGGATGTAATATGCACACATGAAAAAAGCTGCTGATATTCAAAGTTTATGAATTGTCAAAATCTTAAAGAATGTTTGCTTTTTATGTTTTTTTTTTTTTAAAACAATTTGGACTATTTAAAGTGATTTTTCATTATTAAATTTAAGGTTCTATTTTGATGATAAGTTAACTTTTTTTTATTTTCAGCATGATTTAAGGATTTTTGTTTATTTGCATTTAATATATTTAATTGATACTAATTGCTTAAATTGAATGGTAGATGATGTAGATATCTTGGCATCAAGGTTTTTCATATATGCATAGTAATATTTGATAGTTTACAAAATTAAGTGCTTCACATTTGCAAAGTGAATCTGTTGAGTTGGCACCTGCAATACACATTAGTACTAGTAAATTTTCTTATTTAAAGTTGTTTTCAGTAACTGTAACTTCTAATATTTATCATATGTAGACAAAAAAACCTTTAAAATTATATACACACACACATAATTATAGTTAAACTTTACTTTAAAATATTATGTTTTTTATTAGCTTTGCTTCTATTCATTAAAGTTATAATTAAGAAATACAGTTAAACTATTTGAGATGTTATTTTTTCATTTTTTATGTGAAAATAAAAAAATGTATTTAATCCATGCAGCATTCATTGTCTTTATAAAAGGGATGATAAGCTTGTATTTCTCTTCTATGTTCTTTAAACATATAATTATTTTGGTCTTAGATTTTAAATCATTTTTTTTTAAATGGATGAACCTAAATTTTTTAAGTAAAGAACAAAAAGCTTTTTAAAATATTTCAAATAAAATTTAAACAGAAAGGTATTCAAAATTTGAAAGAAATTATGTAATTCAAATTTTTTTGTTGTTTAGTTTTAGTTTTATAAGTAAAAAGTAAATTTACTGCAGTGATTATCTTTTATTTAATTACATCTACATATTAATTATCTTGTCTTTTCATTACATTTTGAATAAAATATTGTAATTGATTTTTAAACTTCAAATAACAAAACGTTTTCCAAAACTATTCCTTTTTTAATACATAATAATTTTACTTTATTACTTTTAAATATTTAATAACTTCCCTTGTAATTCTAGACATCGCAAACAATAAATCAATTCTATTAGTTTTACTTGATATATTTATAACTTTGCTGTATTGTAAATTCATATACGTATTCATGTTTTTTCATTTATAAATGTAAATAGTGAATTGTAATGCATAGTTTCTATTGCAATTAACTTGTTTCTGCAATTAAAAATGTTGAAGAATTTGCCTCCTACTATTAACTGGAAGAAATATTTTAAAGAAAACCAAATTGAAATGATAATGAATAAATATATTATAATTACATTAATTAAATAACAAATACCAATTATATTATTTAATATATTACAGTTAATTAGTTACATTAAATTGTTATAATAGATGGAAGCAAATGTTAAATTTAGAAATTCAATTTTAAAAAGAATTTTTTTTTGCTAGAGAATGATTGGAAATACATAAAACAAATTTCATACTTTGAATTTAATGTGTTCATTCACTTTTCATTTTTTTATTTGCTTTTATCCGTTATTCTTTTTAATGTTTTTAATATTTAGTTGTTTTTGAAATTTTAGATAGATATTAGAGTTAATTGAAATGATTGAAAGATATTGATGAAATATCTCAATCATATGGAAGATTTGAAATTATTGGATTGTTTTATTTTGTATATTATATAAGGAGAATTTTTCTTGAAGAAAGTTTTCCATTATTTTCCCTGACAAAATTTACAAAATAAATTATTTATTACAGTAGGCTAATATCAAATCATGTCTAACAAAAGCACGTTAAACAGTAGAATGCATTGAAGAAATATCTTTTAATATTTTATTTCAGTATTTAGTTTTCTTACTGGACAAGAATGGAAACATGTTTTCATAATCTGCCTTTTCAACAACGATATTGAAAATTTTTACAGCAGAGTTATTTAATTTTTTTCTCTAATGTTCTCATTTAATTTTATATACATTTAAATAATGTTTTTTAATTATTTTTTTATTCATTTTAATTATTCCAATTTTTAAAGGCAAGCTTAAAAATAAAATCACATAAAAGAATATTTAATTGTGCATTTAATAAAAGCAGATACTATGTTTCTCTTTTTTAAATTTTGAATAGGGATATTTCCCAAAAATATTAAAAAGTTCTGAAGCATTGTAAAATTTTGCAATTTTACCAAAATCTGTATTAAATGTTTTTTAATGCTTATTAATATTTTAACTTGAGACCGTGAAAAAAAAATTCATTAGGGAATTTGGAAAACTGTTAAACTATTCAGTGGAACTTATTAAATAATTTTTAAAATCATTAAATTAACTGTTAAGATTTTAAGAGATAAGAGAACTGTTAAAATTAACCGTTAAGATTTAATGGTCACTGCCTAATTTTTCACCATGTAGCCTGTTTCTGAATGCTAGGCTGAAATGTATCTGCTATCAGAAGATTTGATCAACGTCCTATGCATTTCCACAAATCAAATCCTTAAAAAAATTACTTGTTGTACAAGAATGGCCCAGTGCTAGCACTCCTGGCGTTCGAACACCACAGGTTTCAGGTTCAAGTCCCGGCGGTGCCATGGATGTTTGTAGTGGTTCGGAATCCACTTTAAACTGTAGGTCCCGGTCATTTAGCCCAAAGTGTGCACAAGATGACCGTAGGGCTGACAAACCAAACCATAAAAATTACTTTATCCATTATAATGCCATGCTATTTATACAAAAATCTGTGCGATTTATCAGAAACATGTTTATTTAAAGAAAAATATCACCAGTATGTGTGAGCAACAATTGAAATTACATCGAAAATTACTTAAATGGCAAACTAAAATATAAATAGCTAAAGGATAATGGCACGAATCGGAAATCTAAAAACTATAGGACATTTTGATATTTTATAAAAATATATTTAAAAAGAGTGTCAGAAACATGTTTAATTATTTAAAGAAAATATCGTTAGAAAGTGCGTGCAACAACAGAAATCATATAGAAAGAAAGTCACACAAAAACGGCAAACTTTAATAAAAAAATTAAAGATAACTGCAGGAATCGGGAATCTATAAAACATAAAATTCCTTTGATATGCTATCAAAAATATTTTCGAAAAATTGTCAGAAACATCGTTTAATTATTTAAAGAAAATATTATCAATGTGCGATCAAAACATGGAGGATTATTATTTTATAACAGTATCAATGTGAGTTCTATTGTTTTTAGATTTCATTTGCCGTTATTGAGTGACTTCCTTTCTATATGATTTCTATTGTTGATCGCATTCATGAGTGATGTTTTCTTTCTTTAAATAATTAAACATGTTTCTGACAATTTAAATATTTTTATATATATGTATATCAAAATTTGAGTTCTAGGGTTTTTAGATTTGCTCGTTCGTGGAGCCTTATCTTGTGTTATGTAGTTTAGCGTTATTGGTGACTTTCTATTTGTACATAATTTCTATTGTTGCGCTCGCACATTCTGATAATATTTTCTTTAAATAATTAAACATGTTTCTGAAAACTTATGTAAACAAACCATAATTAAAGCATGTTTCTGTTTCTGGAAAGAGCAGCTATGTTTAATGAGTGTTATACAAATACCATATCAGAATGTGCGAGCAACAATAAAAAGAAGCTACTAGGGATTGCAATATCGTGGACGAAGTTCAAATATCTTCCGGTATTCGGTATGTTTTAAGATCTTAATACGGGATACCGGTAGTGAGAGTTTAAGAAAAGAAAACACAGGTGTGTACTTATGTAAGCCATGTAGTTTTATTGGAAAATGCAAATATCACACAAAAAGGCATGTAACTTATAAATTGCAATGGTATGTAAGAATACAAAAAAGTAAAGACTTCTTATTTATTTAAATCACAATATATATAATATAATTCTTCAGATAGTGATGTATGCTGTTCTTTCAAG
>BPLR01017382.1:0-23558 GCA_021605095.1 Caerostris extrusa
CAATAAATTTACTTAATAAAGTTTCACATGATAGAAATAAATTCAACAAAAATAGATCTGCCACTAGTTATACAATTAAATATATTAATTGGTTAATATAAATGATATTCATTTTCCTTTTCAATCCAAAATACTTCAATAAATTTACTTAATAAAGTTTAACATGATATAGAAGTAAATCTTAATAAAAATAGATCTATTTCAAGTTATACAATTAAATCTATTAATTGGTATACATAAAGGATATTCATTTTTCCATTTCAATCCAAAATAGTTCAATCGATTTCATAGCATTGCCGGTTTTAGTTATTATTCTGGGTCATTTATCTCATATCTTAATTCCGTGGTCAAAGTTGTCATCAAATCAGAAAAAGTCTCCGGGTCCATGTTCTTGGATAACAAGTAAATTAAAAAACCAACTCATCGATACTTAAAACGTCAATTATAAGACCCAGATCCGAAATATTGGAATTCTCGCACCTCATTTTCAAAAACTTTCAAACGAAAGCAAGGCACAACAGAGGAACAGTCTGTAGGCAAGTACTGCATATGAGCACGGCACACATCATGAAGAGCCGTCACCACAGGAAAATGTATATCTTCTCGTGGGACTTATACTGCGGGCAAAACTATTATAGCTTCTAAGGATTCCACATTTCCAGGGAGGAAAAGCGATGACAGTGCACTTGTTGCTTTCTCTAGAATACTGCTTGTAGACTTGCAGTGAAACATCCAGCAAAGAGACCAACTCCTTGTTTACGAATTCGAAAACTTTCAGCCCTTTGAGGAAAGAACTTTCCATCAAGGAACATTTCCACGAACACGAAACCTAGAGTGGAAATCGTTGCGTTCAAGGTTTCTGCCATGAAATAGTGAACAAATAGATTTTTTGGATCGGGATCCTGCAAAATATTATCTGTCATTTGCATTAGATTTTCTTGGCTGCTTCTGGACGTATCGCGGTAAAGATAACAGTCCTACCTTTCCAGATTCCATATGCTACCCAGAAAATCTCGGCATGCAGAATGCAGAGGCCAGAAGAAGAAGCAGTAAGGAAATCCAAGCTGTCCTCATCATACCAAATCGTTTTCTTTTGGTGCAAATCTGGGCATTGGAGAATTAATTCTGCTGTCTGTGTTGAGAGTAGAGCTTGTCTTTAGCGTACATCGGGTGTATCCATTCAAAAGGCTTCCAAAAACTTCGGTGGAATGTCTTTTGGAAAGCAAGAAACGGATTCATTTTGATGTAGGGACACAAGCAAAGCTGAATAAAATCAGTAGTGGAAGGCAGTTGCTTCATAATGCATGACAAAAACAGGATTATCGATGATGACATTAAAATATTTCACTGACTTTCTCATTCTGAAAAATATCGCAAACATTTTTAAAGTCTTTATATCCAGTCGAGACCAATCCAGTCGATAAAATGCGTTCAGCTTGGCAGACGACCAGTCGCTTTGAAAGTTTGGCGAGGAATAACAATCAAGTTAATAGAACCAATACCCTACTGAGAAGAACAACATAATTATCATAATTCGTAGAATTGATGTATCATACGACTGCGTTGCTGAAGGAGAAATGGGTCGTTTTAAACATTTTATTAGCATGCTCAGAGTTAATTTTTAGGGAATAAAGATTTTTTTCCGATTATTTATCCTATCAGTTTCCAGGAATCGCAAAATATGTATTCCATTTATTTTTCAATTACTTCTATTTTCCAGTTAATAAAAGCAACAACAGCATTTTTTTTGGAAATTGAGTAATTCATTGGAAATATGTTGTTATTGTTTTCAAATACCAATACTTTGACTTGAGGTTAATATCCTCTACAATGGCAGATCTGTATAGCAATTTCAATGTTGCCTAGAGTGCACCATAAGGAGAATGCTGAACTATGCAACATCGATCCGCCAGATTTATTGAATAGATTTCTGAATAGAATAGTATATATAACAAATAGAATAAATAACAAATAAATTTTTTAAAACTCTATCTATTTATTTAATATTTTTAATTTATTAACTTGAATAAGTGTCTTGATTAAATTTTGTATCGCATTAGTTTTTTTTTTACATTTTAATGTTAAATAATTATGAGACACATTGGGGATTTTATATAAAACAATACTGATTTTTAATGTTTAAATAATATCTGTTTATAAAAACACGAATATCTTAATCAACATAGAAAATTTTGGTGTGGCACAAACGCTGATTGGATAACATTTTCTTAGAACCAATTAAAAATTCATTTACATTAAAATAATTCTAGTCAGAAACTTTATCTCATTTTGGGTTTAACCAAACATTTTCGTCTCTAATTCAACAATACTAAGATTAAATAATGATTTTTTGTCAACAATGAATTTTTGTTGAGCTTTTAAATTATAGTGGATCTATGGAATTATTATCGAACTATTAAATTATTTTGAATCCATTTAATTATATAGGGTTAATTATTAAATTATTGTATAATTGTTGAACTTATTTCACTTTATTTTCAAGTCACTTGAAGTTAACTTAATTAAAATGAAATGAAATTTTTCTCGCTTATTTGATTAGTTTCATTGTTAATTATTTGTCACTAATTCCATGGTGCTCTAATCATGGCCAAGTGGCAGTATACTTAACTATTTAGATTTTAGAAGAGTTTAGGTTAATATCCTTTATTCGTATCCTTATGTAAGCTGCTATTCGTAAATGTTTGCTATTATTCAGTGAATTATATTCAGTAACTGTTTATGATTATTCAGTAAGCTATATCCAGTGATGTTCGATTTTCATTAAGTTCAATCTTTATTTTCATCTATTTTCATTATTCATAAATGTTTACTAAAATTTCATGTTAATGATCATTCAGTAATATTAAGTACCCAAAACAGATATTTTAAATGGTGAAACACAAAAATATAAAAGTTACGAAAAGATATTCTATGATGAGTTTATTTTCTTTATGTGACTCTATCTACACATTTTTAAAACGCTTATGAAAATATAAATAAAATTTGCTATACACTTTATACACTGGAAATACTGTTTATGGTGTCGTCTTTCATAAGGCCGCGTTGTTGCATTTTCAATAAGCAAGGTTCTAGTAGCCACTGGTACATAATCCCCGTGGTCCAGAAAACACCATCATAGAATCCCATAGAATCTCTATAAAAAATATAAAGAATTTCTAATATAAAATATATAAAGAATTTCTATATATTCAAGCATATGCAATTAAATGTTGAAAATTAGTTAGTAAATATGTTTTTACTACTTGTGCTTCTATAGCTACTTTTGCGAAGCCTATTCGCTTTCCCCAGATGAGACTGTACTCCTCATCTCCGAACTGAGCCTCCATCACACCTCCTGGAGCAAGAGCAACCAGGTGACCCTCCTTAAGTACTGGACGCAAAGTTGAAAAGATCCCGAAAATACATGGCACACGTCCATTAACAGATTCAACCTACATACAAAACAGTAAATTATCTTCTGAATAGAGAATAAAAACAAAGATGCCAATTTAAAGAAAAATGGTGGAAAATCAAAAAATGATTACTAGTACTTTCAAGGCAGTTTCATAACCGGGCAAATTGCCTTTTGTAGCAGGGCAAATTACATTTTTGTAGCAGTTTTTCAATTATTACAAATTATTTTACATTAGCAGTTCATCTTGAGATTTCAAGGCATATGCTATTTAGCAATTATATGATTGGTATGAAATAAAGTTGGATGATTTGTACCAAAATTAAACTAAACTCAATAATTTTGAATAGTATTGAAATTCAATATGAAATTATTTTATTGCTGTATACATTCATTTTAAGAAGAAAATTAGAATTAAAATAGAATGTTTAATGTTTAATTTTTTTTTAATTCAATGTGTACATAATAAAATAATTTTTTGTTTAGTGTATATTGATAAATACATCATTACTGAATAATGGATATGTTTTTGCAATAGATGAATTTATTAATATGTTTTGTATATTATAAAGGACAACAATTTTTATCTTTCTTGCAACTTCAAATATTTTAGAATTCTTGGCAATGAATATGTTTAATGGTTTTTCTTAAAAATATGATTATTAAATAAAAATATATTAAATTTTTCTCAATTTTGTTTTGGCATGTTATTTAACTGAAATACTATAATATTTAAAATAACCCATAAGAAATAAAAGATTCGTATGATAAAAGAGTTTTGATTGAGTAAGAAAAAAAAATGCTCATATGTTTACTATAAATTATTTCTAATAGTAAAAGCAAAAGTAGTGTTTTTAGTTTTAAAATGAAATTTAAATTTATATATATATCCAATTTTTGAAAAATACAAGATATAACACAAGCATAACAATAAGTCATACATAAAGAGAATAAACAATTATGTATAAATAAATGATGGATAAATGTCAAAAATATTTAATAAATCTTATTTTAGAGACTTTTATTATTTTTAGATATAATATAATGGTAGATTTTCTGTGGAAAAAGAATGCATTTATGAAATTAAGTTTCAAATAATAAATGAGAAATAAAGAATTGCTTCACTCCTTCAAGTCACAGATTACAATTAATTTGTAAATTTTTTATTAAAAATAAAATTATTTTAAAATTTGGATATTTAACAAGATAATAAACTAAAAAGGGTAAATAAAACATTACACAGTGTCTATAGAAACTTTGCAAAAAATTTCCCTCACTTACGACTACTAATTATTAGTTTTTTGGCTTTCTTCCTACCACTGTATGTGTACAATATAAGTAATTAAAAATACTTTTTGTGAAATTTAATTAAATAAAGAAAATAAAAATATCTATTGAAACAGTATACACCTAATTCTGTTTTTACATGATAGATACAATACCGAAGAATGGGTATAAAAAATATATATTGCATCTATGATTCAGTCCTGAGAAATTAACAAAATAATACAATAAATCATGAGTTATTATGTTAGAATATTAAACATTTTATTTCATAAAGTTTGTACATATATCATACAAAGAATCAATATCATGTCATCATATATCATTTAAAAAAGGGGGAAAAAAAGAAAAAAAAAAACCTGCCACTAATTCATGAACAAAAAAAATATGTAAAATAATACGATAAGATTTTATTCATTGTCACATAAGATTATATTCATTGTCATTGACAATAAACACATACATTCGCGTAAGACTGTAACATTACTGTTCATATGAAATGTTTTGGTTATCATTTACGTGCTCCATGGATGAAATTCTTTCTGTAAGCTCTTGCATAAAATTAGGACTAGCCTCTTGTGGTGTGCATGTTTCAGTGGATTTAAGAATACATTAAGTAATTAATAGTTATGTTTGTGTTTTAGCTAAACCATTATGTAATTCTCTGTAAGAGAATCTTAATGATTTCAGATCATATAGAAATTTTCCAGCTTGTTCTTCATTAGGATCATGTTTAACAAAATGATTACCCAATTTAATGGCCAGCTCTTTAATTAAACCAGCATTTACAATATGTCTGCTTCGTCTTTATCACTAGATTCATTGGGATCAGGAGTCTCAAGGACAACTATTATTTTATCTTCATTTAGGGATTTATCAATATCTTCATATTTAGTTCGGTGCTTTGAGAATCATTGGAAATAACTAAAAATGAAAATGCAGATTTCCCCCTTCCTTGAATCAGTTTATCCTTAGATACGAGGCAAGAAATTGTGGTTCTGGAACATTAAATAATTACGACTGGAACATTAAATAATTATTTACTACAACACTTCATATGTTTTGCTACAAATTTTTGTTGTAAAATTACATAATCTTATTTAGAGAATTATTATTAGATGTAATTTATTATTGCATGCAATAAAATATCCCCTCCCCCAAAAGGAAAATGTATCGGCTTTTTTAAGAATAAGGATATAACGGTAGTATATCCTCCATGATACTGTATTCTTATCCGAATAAAGATATGTTATCGTGTAAAGTAGACAAGTGACTATTTTAGATATCTGTAATAGAAGATCTTAGTTATTGTCCATCAAGTATATGATGCGATAAGTTATACGGATCCAGTAATCTAGATACTCAAAAATCATTATGGAAGAAACTTGTAGTTTGAAATGTAAATGAAATGAGGTTTTACAGAATCCCTTTGTCAAGAAATTTAAGTGGTGGCGTAAAGCATTATATTTGTCTACAAAAATACGAACTCCGAGGAGGATTAAGATTCGACCAAAAATGAATTTGTAAAGTATCATAAGTAATCTTCAATGTCAACCCGATAAAATAAAAACAGATATCCATCTTCGTATCGAAGACAAAAGATTTATGTCAAAGTTTATTAGCATTGTATCTTATTTCTTCTTCTTTGTCTTTCTTTCCTTCCTTTTTGTCCACCTTTTCTTCTTCGGGAGGCGGAGGTTCCACTTCGGGCGGAGGAGGCTCCTCCACTAAGGGGCCTTGGAGCAACTCCTTGGCAGAATCGATGTATTTCAGCCTTTCTTTGAGATGCTGGTACATGTCTTTCCACACGTCTTTCTCTGGAAATCAAACGATGGAAAATGAAATAGTTAACTTTGGCCTTAGCCACATATGTGGAAGTTTAGATTTTATAATTATAATTACTATCATTAATAAAAAGAACTAAAATTTGATAATAGATTATTCAATAAGGAATTTCTCAACAAGAAAAATGCAAATCTTATGATTTAGATCAGGGGTGGTCAACCTGCGGTTCGCCTTGAATATTTTTCTGGCCCCTGAGATTTATTACACTTTTACAAAATATAATTATTTTATAATGGCCAAAGTAGTGAAAACCAAAGTATTAAAAAAATACGTTATGTGCGCATCCATTAAAAAATTAACTGTCGAAATTAGGCGAAAAAATTAACTTTGATTTTAAAATAACATTCTTGCGAATATATGATAGATATTGCCTGCTCTCTTTATGAGTTCGCAGAATAATTAAATTAAATTTCATTTTTTTATTTAGTTTATATTTATATTTTTTATATTTTATTTTTAATGCTATATATTTCTTTACAATGTGCGTTTAGTATCATTATTATTATATTATCTATGTTTACATGTAAGAATAATAAACACAAAAATAATAACTCATTATGTTTCAATTTTTCACTCACAAAAAAATGTCTATAGTGGGTCTAAATCTAATAGGGGATATAGAATTTTATATATGCGGTCTGCGGAGTTAGGGATGCATTTCCAAAGTGACCCGCAAGATCATTTGGGTTGGCCACCCTTGGTTTAGATAACGATGTTTACGATGTACAATTAATAATATGAAAATAACATAGAATAGAATTTCAATGATTTGGTTGAAAATCATTAATATTTTTTAAAAATATCAGATATATTAAATATATTTAGTTTTAATAATGAATGCCCGAATAATAACGAATAACTTATGCCTGAATGTATGAAATCATTTCACTTATAAATTACTATTAACTCAGTGACCATAAATGTGGGCGATATGGTTTTTTATTCATTTTTATTACCTCCCCGGTTTTTTTTCGCTCTTTAAAGTTCCTATCAATATAACATGAATAAATCGTAACAAAACGAAAATTAAGTCATTTTTTTTTTTTTTCATTTGATAAAAAAATTCCTTCCTGAAGAGCTCAAGTAATTACAAATTCGTTATCGATTCCATCCTACAAATTTCACATAACTCTTTTACCGTATTTCGGGAAATTAACGTTGAATATTTGTGTTTTTACTCAAAAATGTTGGATAATTTCTTCCAGCATTTGATATATAAAAACCACTAGTACACAATCAACCTTTTGGGGTTGGGGGAAACATAAAAAATAATAATAATAACAATAAGTGACCATTTAGATTCATCAACCAATCAGTACTTTATATACAATTTTATGTGTAAACTCGCTTTTTATAGAAAAATAATGCTTTCCTAGAAAACTTTTCGGTAAAAAAAAAAAAAAAAAAATGATAGATTTACATGCACTTTGAATACATGATTCACTGCCATTGCGTTAATTGAATGCTTTTCATGTTTTTTTTCTCACTTGTAATTCAAAAGGAGCCGATTATTTTTAGAAAAATCTCCTGGAAGGTATTCCTTCCCCTTTCCAACATTATGTAGCATTTCGTTGGTTTTAGCATAATTATTTCCATTCATGTTTTTGACAGTCTTTTTATAACGCTTTATGCATTTAGCATTTAGCAATAATTCTAATACTTGAACAATATTACTTAACTAGTCGAGATAGCTTAACATAATATAGATTTTTATGGCTCATATATAAGTTCAAAAGGCAGATACCCAATATTAAATTTATTGCAACTTTACTTCAATAGCGTAATTTTCCTTTTTTTAATTTTTGTTTTATGATGTCAGCCCACAAATGTAAATTTTTTTATTAATGATTATGTGGTAGTTTTCGTGGTGTATTTACCCCACAGGTACTCCGAAACAGGTACGTACATTTCCGTTCATTCTACAATTACTTCTATTGTCAAGGCAATATTCAAAAACAAAATTTGCAAACTGGTTATACATTAATCAACAATAACCTCTAAAAAGAACGGGCTTTTTTTTTTTTTCAATCCTTTTCAAATGTTTTGTTTCAGAACAATTTTTTAAAACTGAAATTGGAATGATACATTGTTAGAATTAGGATGAATAAATTTTTATCCTCTTGTATATTTTTTTTACTTACGGAACTTCAAGTATAAAAATTAACCACTCCATTTCATATTAGAATCGGAATCATTGTCCTCTGATTCATCACTAGAGAATTCGATCATCTTACCTCACAAAGCTGTTGTTATCACTCAGAATATTTTTTACTTTTACTCATTCTTTCAAAATGTGCCTCATCACCCATTTCGCCAACATACCTCACCTGTGCTTTGGGGTATTGAAGGAAGAACCGCAACACTACATGAAATGGTGATAGAATGATTGCTGCCAGACTTACGATATCACTAGTGAACTCGTGTTTGCCGTTATTATATCCTCTTTCTTTCTTTTTTACCACAGAAAATTAAACGAAAACAAGTATTTTAGGCTATCTTGTCTTTAGTTACACAAGGTACGCAAAATACTCATATTCCAGAATCAAAAATTTTCCCATTACCCCAAAACCCCGATGAAACAATTTTTAAGATAATTGCATCAAAAGCTGATTTGGTAACAATCTAGAATATTGTATCCTTTATGCCAAATACATCGCCAGGATGGCAAGTCGCCAAGTAAATATAATTATAAATGCAGCAGTTTTCGTGGTAAAACGATATTATGGCAAAATACGTCACGCCAAGTCGCCAAGAAAACATAAAAAATGGCTGCCGCAGTTTGGTGTCGTTGCAAAAAGCTATTTCGCCAAAAAACCTACTAGTCCCTACTACATCAACATTAGTAGCCAAACAGCTATTAAGTCAAATTTTAGTCCTTAAATTGCTTTTACGCCAAATATTATCACTATCCTGAAATATTTTATTTCTGAAATGCTTTTACACAAAAATTAATGGCTTTATCGACAAATTTTTTACAGAGCTAAATTTTATTTTTTTAAATTTTACGCCAAAAAGGATTGCTTTATCGCCAAATTTTTTTTCACTTAGAAAACGTTTATTTCTAAAATATTTTTTCGCCAAATGTTATCGCTTTAGCAGCAAATTTTAGCACTGTTATGCCCAAATATTTATGCCGGAATTGCCTTTTCGCAAAATTACATCACTTTATCGCCAAAAGTTACCACTATTATGGCAAAATTTTAATGATTTGCTATTATGCCAAATGCTACCGCTTTAAAAATTTTCGCCAAAGTGCACTAAATAACGGATTGCAATTTAAGTGAAGAGAATTGCAAACAATACAAGAAACCCAATTAGCCCATTTGGAGACTTAACTCCCAGTTAGCGGCACAAAAGTTGCCAAATCCCAACGGCCCGTATTTTGCGACTTGGTCGCATTTTTTATAACTACAAGATCCTTTTAGTCAAGTCATCAAAGTAGTTAAATTCGCGTCTAATATAAGGAATATTTTCTGATTTTTAAAAAAATTTTCCTATGTGTCCCTATGTTTTAACTTTCACTTTAATTAATATTTATTTTAATTCGGAATTCATAGAAAAAACACATTGCTTTTTTTAGTGCCATTTCTTAGTTAGTGAAATTGGCGTTCAAGAATAGGATGAAATTGACAATTTTTAAAATATCGCCAAAGGTGTGTGTGATATTGCGTTTATACCTCTACCATTACCTTTAATGCCAGTTTTCAGCCTTTGACATGATTTTCACATGATCAATCCAAGCTTTCTGAAGCGTCTGCATTCCATCCATTATCGTTTGCAGTTGTTCTGTAAAGTGATAGTCTTCTGAAACTCGAGTAACGTTTTCTCCTCTAGCGGGCTTTGTTCTACTACACCCTCAGAGATTTCTTCCTTAATTTTTTGTAGTGCGTTCTGCATTTCCTCTTGTTCAGTAACACTTCGCATACCCTCATGCCCAGGTCTTTCACCTTTTCTGAAACTGCACTGAAAGATGACAACAGATCGTCGGCTTCTACCTTTCGACGAACTTGCTGCTTCTGCTTGCTTTTCTTCCTCTTCTGTCGGCCAGTCAGTTTTTTTTCTTCAAGCTTTCAGACATCGTGGAACAGAAAGAAAATAAAGAAATAAGTATTAAAAGTTACCAATTTTCTATTTAAAATCTCTTTTAATTCATTCTGCTATTAAAGATAGGAATTCTATTTCTTTGTTATAATAGACTCAAAATTATGTAGTTAAGATGTATAATTTATGGAAAATTTCTAAAATTTAAATTGCTGGTAAATGATATTGTTTTTATTTTTGCAATTTGATGGATAGATAAATATTAATATAACGTGCTTTTACCAGTTAATCCATTATTTAAAAGGATTTCTATTAAAAGCTATTAATAAAGTTTGCAATCTTACTGCAAAAATAATGTAAGTGATCGGAACATTAAAATTACTTCTTTGATTATTCATTGTTGAATTAAAACTTCACCGAATACCGTTATATTTATTTACTTAAAAATATGAAATAAATATTGAATGTATCTAAAAGAACACGGCTACGAACTGAAATTGTCTCCACATTTTCATGATTTCTTACACATATAAGTTATAAAAATCCGTTTATTATTATTTTTAATATTTTACTGCACAATGATTTGAAGTTTCAAGCAGTTTTGATATAGAATGTGACGATTTCATAAAGCCACCAGGGACAACTTCAATAACTGCTGTTGTGATAAATGGGCAGTGTTAATCAACGGATATACGTGAGTGTGCATCCATCTAGACTCTGGACGTCAGCTCTAGAACAGGACTCTGCAAAGTGGGGCTCGTGATACTATATACCCTCCCATAATTAAACTGTGGAATCGCATAAAATTTAGAAAACTAAAAACGCCTTTATCTTAATATGTGAAAACGTATCTGTGCACAGATTTTCAAGGGGGAAGGTGACAGCAGTTGAAGGATAGTGAGTGAATGAATGAATCGTGAAGACACATTCATACATGAATCGTTGAAATAGAACGATTATCTTATACACTAACTCTTTGAAATCAACGTTCATAGACTTGTCTTCAGTTAAGTTCCTCTTTCATGCCAAGGCGTAACACGGAAAGCGTAAAGAGTTGACCAATCACAACCTTAAACGCGCAACGCCCGAAACGATAACTCGATGTTGGCCAATTTTAACTCTCAAACGCTGAACGTGTCATGTGATTTGGATTGAGCCAATAAGTTTAGTAGGAGTAACTGAAAGTTCACTTACTTTTTACCTGTCCTTCGGTATGAACGGAAAAAAAAATTCTTTTCGTCTCTTCGCCGCTCAATGGTTTGGTGTGATACAGGCTTTATAATATTCTCCACATTACTTATATCCATTGATTTAATGACGTCACTGTACTAGTCTCGCCAAGCTGTCGCAGCCTGTTAAATTTTGATCCCGTGCCCTGTGCACTCACGTTGCACGTTATGAATTTTAGATTTGTGTCGTGTCCCCACACTTTCTGCACTACGTTTTCTCTAATTTTTGCTTCCCTTGGCCGACAATATAAAAACTCTACTTATTTTTAGATTTTACAAGTGTAAATTTCATTTCATTGTGGCTTTTATTCAATTCTTTTCTGTTAGCTCTCACACTCTCCCTATATATATCTTGCTCAAATTTTCAATCGTCAATAAAATACTTTTATTCATCCACTCAAGCTCAAATACATTTTTGAACTCGTTGTGGATGACACTGTTAATAGTTTTTCAGATATTAATTCAGCAATTAAATTTAATTCATAATTTTATTTATTTTTAGATTTAAGTTGCATATATCTACCAATAGATGGCGCCAGATAAACTTAAAAAAATGAATGAAAATTATTTATAAAGGACTTTCTGCACAGAGTGTGAAAAAGTAGGAATTGACTTAAAATTTTTTTTTTTTTTTTTTTATATTACTTGTTGTTTCATTTAGTTAGAATATACAAAAATGAAGTAGCCTTTCAAATGAAGTTCTCGATCATTCCCGTAACACGTCTGGATATCATAACGAGAATTGAGTAGAGGAATTAGCACCTGATTCTAATAATTAGTGTCATGTAGACCGTTACCATGCCACATAACAGTTAAAAATTTTTGTCCAATAAACATATAACAACTTGCATTAATGCACTAGAGCAGAAATGCTTTATAGTTTAGGATTGATGTATATAAAATATGTTCGCAAATAAAAAATATTGCCCTAGTTTACTATGCATCGCCATGCGTACAAAGTCCCAGCCGACTGTCAAGCATTTGTCTTTTTTCGCGTAGCAATATGAACTTTGTAAACCCGTCATCTCCTTTCTGCGAGTAAATGTAAATACATTCATTTGGAAAGTCGCAGACTTTGATTTGGAACACAAACCAACTCTTTGTGGAACGATCTCGCAAAAACGCAATACATCTTTCGACTTCTCACCCAATTGCAGTGTTTCGACTTTGTGTGCACTGATCAGAATTGTTGTTGTTGTTATCGTGTCCACGGAGTTAAAATATAAATGTCAAAGTCAGATCAAGTCAAAGTCTTTCACGATAGCGGTCGCTAGCAATGCCGCTTCACTATACAGGACTTCTTAAGTTGGTATATAGTGAACGATTGTTTGTAAATATTCTGATAACAAGTCCAATATTACTGCATTGATAATGGAGGTAAGGATCAACTTAATTACGCCCCGTCATCATGACTATTTGACAGGTGGTTTGTAATACAGAAATATTATTGTATTGGAACAAGTCCAATTTATGTATTCTATTCATTTTTGCATTATTATTTTGAAAATGATGAAAATATCTATCTTTTAAGATTCTAAATTTTAGATCTTCAAAGGAGTATCACAAATTTTCAGGAGTTAGTACTAAAAATAAAAAAGCAACTGTAGCTACATTTTACAAATATGCCTAATGGTGTAGTTTATGACACCATTAAGAGGTAAGCACTAATCCTAGAACTTTCTTTTGAATTCATATTTTTGACATTAAACAAACTGTCTGTACATTGAATATTTTTTTATTAAATTTAATTTTTTCAAAAAAAAATTTAATATAAAGTGGATAAGTAG
The DNA here is from genome assembly GCA_021605095.1 of Caerostris extrusa. Lineage (NCBI taxonomy): Eukaryota > Metazoa > Arthropoda > Arachnida > Araneae > Araneidae > Caerostris > Caerostris extrusa. The sequence continues at coordinate 13,599 of BPLR01017382.1, forward strand.
TAGTAAATTTTGCCATTTATATATATATATATATATATCATCATTTACAAAAACTTTCACAGAATTGAATGTAGAAAATCATTATATATACATAAATAAATCATTGAATTATAAGCCACTTAGCTGCATTTTTTTTTTTATAGAATTTGATTAATGACAATTGTGAAAAAGATTTTTCTTTTTTGAGTTATGTCTATGAATAGAATTTATTTGAAAGCAAGTTTACATATATATATAAACTTGCTTTCAAATAAAAGCAAACTCGTTACAACTCAAAGGAGCAGTATAAAATTTCCTTCCGATTTAACAGAAGGGTCAATGACTTGTTATATATGTTCACCCCAAAGAATTTGCATATTTAAAGGAATGACTAGTAAGGCATTTATGGTAGCCAGATACCTTTTATAAAGGTGGTCTGTATGGCCATTATCCAGAACACTGCATCTCGTAAAAAAAGCTGCCCATTCTGGGACTGATTAGACTGGTGTAAGAAACTTGGCATCTTCTTACAGATCTCGCCAGTTGTTTCAGTGTCAAAACAATTTTAAATGTCAGTCGATGCGAGAGATAGGGATATGTTTTATAATATTAACTTGAAAGAAACTGTTATGAACATCCTCTCTTACTGTTGCAAGAGGCAATGGGAAGACGGCACTTGAACTCTTAATAGTTTAACAAAGGATTTATTATCAACAGTAAATTATCTAATATATCATGTAAAATAATGAGGACTTAAGTTCAAGATGTAATGATTTTTATGTATATCTGTGTAATGTCAAAAGAGTTTGACATCTAATTATCAATCCTTCCAACATTAGAATTTCTCTAAGATGAATTTAAAGTAAAGCTGCAACTGGTAAATAATGAAATGCAAGATAATTTTTTTCATGCATAATTTTATTTAAATGACTTAATTGATCACATTTGTTTCACATATTCGATGCTACGAATCTAGACTTGTTCATGTTTTTATTACATAAAACAATATGGCGCTTTACAAATGGTTTTAATGATTCTTTAAATTTGCAAAGATAATACAAAAAAATACATATATGCAAAGTTAAAAAAAAAAAAAATTCAGAAAATATATAAAATAAATTAGAATATAATATTTTGTTTTTAAAAAATAGTAATAACATTTTTTATAAAAATTTTAATACATTCGATAATCATAAAGCACTAGACACAGAGTAAAAAAAAAAAAAATTATCACATACACTTAAAGCTATAACACGGAAATTTGTAAATAAAAGATTTTTATCACTGTTAAAATATTCTGTAATGAAACCATCAGTTATATAAAGTAGTTATTCAATATTATTTTTCACTCATTAAATTAGAAATGTAAATTAATACCTGATACATAGTTTTAAAATACTGTTACTCTTACACAGGATAAAGATATTCAAATATTAAGAATTGGCACCTCTATTTTAAATAATTCTGTTTCAACTTTTTCAGTTTAAAAATTGTTACAGAATAGCATTTAAAATATTGAAATTAATATATTTCTCAGCATTCCACTCAGTCAAGCCATCATAAAATATTTTAAAATGACCCATTTATAAATTGGTTCATTTATTATTATTTTTTTGCTCTATAAGAATAGTCTGTTCTGTATTTGATTAGCAATTGGCAGGTTATGATGTAAAAAAAATCCATTGTGTGTTAATTGGCGCATAATTGAATATTATTGCTAACTTTTTTTTTATAAATGTAAAATTAATGATTTTAAACAAATTACTGCTTCTAATATAAGATAATACACAATCTAATTCAATTTAGATAAATTGTAGCACATAGAATTAGAATACAAAATATATTCTAAAAAGCAATTTAATTAACAATTTTTATCAACAACTCAGCAGCATCTTTTCTTCGGACCTAAATGGATGATTGTCATTTTTATATGAAGATTAAAAACTAATTGAATAAAAAGGACAAATATAAACAAATACATCACTTTGTAGTAGATAAAATATATTAAAATCACAAAAAAACATGAAGAAATAATGCCATAATAAAACACCTTTTCCCTGAATTAAATTATCAAAATGTACTTTCATTTACTTGCTTTTCTTTCATGATTATTGTATGATTAATAGTCTAATAAATACAACCAGTTTTATTCATGCAAGAATCACCAATTGAAATTAAGTATTTTGGATTAAAAGACTGGGATTTTGTATCTGCATTCATTCAAAAAAAAAAAAAAAAAAAATCACAGCATCAAACATTTTTCAACTTTGGCTTTTCATACACTCTGTCAACAAGTGCTTTTAAAATACTTCCTGGAAGTCTTTGATGGTTATTGATCATTTCTTCTATAGCCTGAGCAGCCTGAAAATAAATATAAGCATAGTTTTATTACGTAATGAAATGTATAGGTTTTTTTTTTAACCTATGCATGACTGCGAACAGTCTATGCCAACAGCGTAATATAGTTCAGAAACACACATGAAATAATTAAATTGGATTTCTTGCACTTGTGCAGATGACATCTTTTTTAAAAATTGTTTTGCAGTATTTACAGCTACTATAATTAGTCCAGGTCAGTACTTCAAGTGCATACCACTCATGTCAAAATTAGTCATGCAAAGTGGGAAAGTCTGCTAGTCCAAATCTGTGAAGGTATGTAATCTGTACCAAAAGAAGGTACCAAATCTGTAATTATGTCCAGTTATTGTCCTGAAATTTGCTACCCCTTAGTTGCATGGGCAAAGAAATTTTAAAAATCAAAAAATTTTTTCAGAATTTTATAAAAGCAAATGCATAGCTTCCAACATTTATTTTTTGAAAACATAGACGATTTTATGCCACATGTTTTTATAATATAATACAAAATGATTAATACCTGCACATTTGATTATATAAAAATACAATAAAAGTGATAAAGTTATAAAATTAAGATAAGATATAATTTTTTTCTATTTATCTGTCTAGATTCATTATCGATTCTGTTAAAAGTTAACTAATTAGCTTTCTTTTGCTTTAAATAATATAACATACTCTTGGCTTTCTGAATATACAAAAAAATTAATATATATTGTGGCTATAAATAGCACTCCCTTTTATTGTTAATAAAAATTGCTAGATATAGATTTGAAAAGGGAAGATTATAATGCCAGAGACAAAGTTTTTTTTTTTTCTAATGCAGTTATCTTTATGCCATAAGCAAGGGCTGCTCTGCTGTTACTAATTTATCACTACTCAGGGGGCACGTGTAGTTGAAGATGCTTTTTACGATCATATTAGACAGGAGCTACAATTTAAAGTGGTCACTGGAGCACCACTACTGTCAGAGACAAAGAAAGGGCTCCTTATTTCAAAATTGACCTTTGCTTATGTGTTATGGGCACAAAATATTATAAGGATTAAAATGAGGAAAACTTATGTGTAAGAGTTGCCAGCTCTGTAACTGGCAATCAGATGATATAAATACATGTAGTTAGCACTTGAAATAAGTTTGCAGCAATTAACTATTAAATCTATTGTGTAATAAAATTCTATATGAGGACTGATGTAACAAAAAATTAAAATTGGTGTCAGACTTAAATAATATGTTAGACATGCAATTATTATAGTCAGTGCAATGGTCTTACTTTTGTAGCTAGCTCCTCTGGAGTGATATTTGGATCATATGGGATGGGTGTACCAACGTATGTCCTAAAAGAATATACAAACTTCTGTCAATAGCATATTTTAATCTTCATAAAATATTCATAGAAAGGTATTTTCATTGCAAATATGCCTGTTTCCTATTTTGTAAGATTATTATGAAAATACAAGATACTATTACTTTCAATTCTTTCATTAGAAGTTCATGTTAGTTAAATATATTTATGATTAAATTTTATGCCTAAAATAACGAATACTGTAAAAAATATATTTTATATATATATATATATAGTATATCATCTAACCTCATTTTAACTGGAAATCCTCCATATATAGGAACAACAGGTAATCTTGTTTTTTCATATAATTTCCGCAGCCAACCTATTCAAACATAAATAGCTTTGAAATAATTATTTAATTCTATTAAAAAAAGACAATCCCGCATGTTATTTTTTTTTATCAACACAAGCTTTTGGATGTAATCGTCATTTTATATTTTAAACACCTATACAATATGCAGAAATTTTTATTATTTCTCTAACATGAGAGGACATTTTTCACTACAAAAAAAATAAATTTTAATTTTTTTTATATAAAGCAATAGTTGCATTTAATGTTGATAATAAAAGATCTTATTTTAAAATATTTTTTAAAGTATACAAAAAAGAAAAAGAAGATAAAACTTACGATTCCCAGTTTTAACAGATCTGAATGCTTCTCTTAAATTTTGTGTGAAAATTGGGATGATAGGCTAGAGAGAGAAAAAAAAAAATACTGAAAAACTGAAACAAAATAGAAGAGTGTACTTTAAAGAAATATAAAAAGAATTTCTAAATATTCAAGCATATGCAATTAACTGTTGAAAACTAGTTAGTAAATATGTTTCTTACTACTTGTGCTTCTATAGCTACTTTTGCGAAGCCTATTCGCTTTCCCAGATGAGACTGTACTCCTCATCTCCGAACTGAGCCTCCATCACACCTCCTGGAGCAAGAGCAACCAGGTGACCCTCCTTCAAGTACTGGACGCAAAGTTGAAAAGATCCCGAAAATACATGGCACACGTCCATTAACAGATTCCAACCTACATACAAAACGGTAAATCTTCTTTTGAATAGAGAATAAAAACAAAGATGCCAATTTAAAGAAAAATGGTGCAAAAATCAAAAAATGATTACTAGTACTTCCAGGGCAGTTTCATAACAGGGCAAATTACTTTTTTGTAGCAGTTTTCTCAATTATTACAAATTATTTTACATTAGCAGTTCATCTTGAGATTTCAAGGCATATGCTATTTAGCAATTATATGATTGGTATGAAATAAAGTTGGATGATTTGTACCAAAATTAAACTAAACTCAATAATTTTGAATAGTATTGGAAATTCAATATGAAATTATTTTATTGCTGTATACATTAATTTTGAGAAGAAAATTAAATTAAAATAGAATGTTTAACTTTTTTAAATTCAATGTATAGATAATAAAATAATTTTTGTTTAGTGTATATATTGATAAATACATCCATTACTGAATAATGGATATGTTTTCTGTAATAGATGTATTTATTAATATGTTTTGTATATTATAAAGGATAACAATTTTTATCCTTCTTGCAGCTTGAAATATTTTAGAATTCTTGGCAATAAATATGTTTAACGGTTTTCAAAAAAAAAATATGATTATTAAATAAAAATATAATAAATTTTTCTCAATTTTGTTTTGGCATGTTATTTAACTGAAATACTATAATATTTAAAATAACCTGTAAGAAAATAAAAGATTCATATAATAAATGAGTTTCGATTGAGTAAGAAAAAAAAGTTCTAAAGTTCCATTGTATAGTTCTCTGTAAGAGAACATTAATGATTTCAGATCACATACAAATTTCCCAGCTCGTTCCCCATTAGGATCATGTTTAACAAAATGATTACCTAATTTACTGGCCAGCTCTTTAATTAAACTAACATTTACAACATATCTGCTTCGTCTTTTTATCACTAGGTTCATTGGGATCAGGAGTCTCAAGCACAACTATTATTTCATCTTCGTTTAGGGATTTATCAATATCTTCAAACGATAAATCATCCATCCTTCCTGTCAACTGTATGTGCCAATGTTATAATGTTGGAAAATTTGTTTGTATTAAGGCAGATGGGATCATTGTTTTTAATCTATTCAGGCTAAACAGCTCTTCAACATGCATTCAAAGTGGATAGTCTTAATTCAGCTAGAGCAAATTCAATTTGGTTGATGCAACCATAATTGAAAATCTACCCTCTTCCACACATCAATGATTTCTAGTGTTTCATTATTCAGTTTGTCCACAGTGTATTGAAATGGTTGTTTTGCATAATATGTCACAATTATACATCCATCTAAAGGTTGTATCAAAGTTTCCATATTGTCTACAAAAATATGTAGTATTAGAATAAAAACAAAATTGTGCACTTATATTCTAAGACCGGCTGCATTATCTACAATCAAAGGAACTTTAAATTCGAGATTCTTAACATTCATATAATGTGTAACTTCTGGGACAAAACATTTTTAAACCATTCAATAAAAAGATGTGCTGATCCAAAATTTTTGTTTGCCATCCCAGAACTGGCTCAAAATCGTTGAAAGAAAAAGTATGAGTAAAAACAGAATTGGGTGTATTACAGTAAACCTCCAAATTATTATATAACCACTCTTACTAAAACAATTACAGATCAATATTTAATTTGCTAGAGCCTCAGTTCGTAAAAAAACTATTTTTAACAAATTCACGAAAATAAATAGCAAAACATCACGAAATGGTGAATGACAATTCTCCTTGAATGTGTTTTTATAGGCGACATCGTACCTTTCAATTTTGTTTTCCCCTTCTACCTACACATATAATGGAAGACCAATTGAAAAGTTAAATTAGTAGTTAATCAGTTTCTAGCAATTAAGCACACAAATCACAAAGTATGGATATGATAAAAGAGTACTTGATTAAATAATTTAGGCTTAATATATTTAAAATATATATAAATAATAATCATTCATTAGACTTAATTTGCAATAATTGAATGCAAAATAACAACTACCAATCAATGTCCAGATGCTAAATTATTGTGAAATTAGGTTTAATGAATGAATTTAAGCTTAATACAAATAAATAATTATTAACAATAAAATAAATAATAAAATATTAAAAATGTTAATATCTTTACTTTTCTAAATTGGTTGAAGCAAATAGCATAAGTACAAATAATAGCACGAGTACAAGCAGAGCACAATTAAAAAGACATTTTTAAATATGAGATAATAAACAGGACAGCTCATCATAAAAAATCTGGATGTAAGGTTGCTTTAAAATGAGTAAAGATCCAAGTCGGCAAGCACGTTTGATAACAAAATCTAATGTGAAGACGGCAAGTGAAGCACAACGAATGCTGTTGTTGTTGATACAAGTAATAAATCCTACATGCAGCAAGAATGTCAGAAAAGCAGAACTCTTACCCCATTCATTAATTCTAACCCTTCTACTAGCAATCTTAAAGCAAAGGCTAAGGATTGGCTCATTCATATTTGGCTATTATTCCAAGATTACTAAATCCAAATAAAGGAAATATCACATTTTTCGGTGAAGATTTTCCACCCTGATGTAACAGCAAAAATATATTTATTTGCACACATTATTAAACAAGATTGATTGTTACTTTCTTAATTATTAAAAATGCAAGAAAATTTTTTAATTTTTGCAAAAAAATAGTAGTTTTTACATAGTCTGTAGTTAATCTAAAATTTTTGTTTACCATAATGATTAAGAAGAATCTGAAGTGATTGGCATCTTCATAAAACAATATGAAAAAAAACAATATGTAATAATTAAATTTTTTCTTTTTTTTTAAACATTTCAACATTTAAATTAAACTTTAATAAATAGCATATAAGTGAACAAAAACATGAAAAAGGTAATATAAGAGACTGAATAAGATAGTGAATATAAAATCTTTATTTTCTTAAAAGGAGAGTTTTTCTTTTTAAAATTGTTAATAACCATCAAAGCAGAAAAGACTTCAAGACAAATTTAATAAGAAAAAGGTAAAATAAAAAAAAAAAAATATTTGGTAAATCTCAGAATCTAGATGGTAGAGATCTTTTGATGTTCAAAATCTAAGCCTAAAGATGCTGCAGAATTGAAATATTTAGTAATGCATACATTACTCTGGGACAGTTTCTTTTCTTATAGAAATAATAATTATTATATCAGAGAGATGCTCATTTAACAAGTTATTAATGATATTTATAAAATAATTTACATAAGATAATTAAATAAGTAACAGGAAAGAATATTCAATTCAAAAATTTAAAAATGTATTACAGAAATTTACACATATATGGAGAATAATAATAATGTTTATTATAATCCCCTTTAAACACATCAAATCAAAATTAATTTTAAAATATTTCTTCAATGCACACAATTCTTTTATGAATAAAGAAAATAAGAATTGCCAACTTAAATATTTCTTTCAAATACTGATAATAATCTGCATTACTCATATAACAAAAGCAATATTTATACCATAATAAAAAAAATGACAACTTACCAGGAATTTTGAAAAGAAAATGGTCTCCCACAGACCTGATACATCTCTTCTTTATAAGAATGGCCTTGGCTAAAATGTAATAATAATCAATAGGAATAGCTCCATGGTAGAAAACTATCAATGCACCTCCTTCTTTGGAGTCTGGAATGTTCTCCAAGCCAACTATCTCATAACCTGGAGAAGATCCAACATTTTGTAAAAGTAAAAAAAATGTATACATATGTATTAGCAGAAGATTAAATAGAATTCATCACATGAATCATATCATACACAGATTAAATCTGATTTAAAGATACAAATACAATACATAATTGATGTTTGGCTTTTTTATGCTTAGCTTAAGCAATGGTAATTTTTTAATTTTTATGAAATAGAATACTTTCCATTTTGAGCAACAAAGAACATTTATATAAAAGTATTTTTGTCATTTTCAAATAAAGAAATAAAATATTTAAAAGTTGACTGTATTTTTTGCAATAAAATACCAATTTATTTTTCAATATAAAAGATAATCAAAAAGGAAAAAGGCAATTATTATACAATTGTAGAAATATAAAAAAAAAAAAAATCTGAAAGTATTAAACAAATTATATTACTTATGCTGCATAACTATAATCTATAAATATATCTTAATCAACCACATAATATATGGTAGATTTACTTAAACTTGACAAACAAAAATATTTGTCAAAAAGTACACAATTATAAAGAGTTGAACATTTAGGTGTATCACTCTTTTCACTTTGAAAGAACAGAATTAAAACCAAAATTGGTTTTTTAATATGAACCAACTTTTGTATTTCTCGAACTTTTATATTTTGCAACATCTAAGTTTATTTACTTAAATTATTTAGAGATTTTTTTTTAAAAATGAAATTATAAGAAAAAAATCAATATTTCATTTTTAATTAAAAAAATATAATAATACAGTTATTTGAAAGGTTAAAAAAAAAAAAAAAAACCTGTTTGGAGCAGTTGTATAATGCAACTGTTTTAGTTGTTGTTCGTTTTAACTGGTTTTTTTTTTAAATTTTATTTGTTTGTTTAATGCAAATGAAAAAATAAAAAGTTAAAAAGAATGACAAAAAGCTTGAACTATAACATTATTAAAATTGAATGAGCTGTATAGGTATTTTCCTGGTTTCCTCTCTATGCACAAATAAAAAAATGTAAGGGTTTATTTTTTATTTTATAAAGTTACTTGTGAAGAATTCTTAGCTTCGCTGTTTATCATACAATTGGTAAGACGTGAAATAAACTCTTTAGATGATTTTCTTTTCAAAGAAATACCTCTGAAATAAAAAAAAAAAATAAATAAATAAAAATGTGAAAATAAAGTTGATGCCTTGGAAACATTTTGCTCTTTGAAGTATTGTTAAAGGACGCCTTTTGAGAACCACCAGAACTTCACAAAAAGCTGATGGGAAGAGCTTTTCCTTTACCATGCCATAAGCCAACCAGAAAGCATCCCATGCTAAGGGCAAAGTATTTCTCTGGCACCATCCCACACACACACATCCTGTTGTAGCCCCACGTGACGGTACTCTGCAGCCACAGGGCACCCAACAAAGAGTGCAGACAAAAAGAACAGGATAACACACAAAGGGAAAAACACACAAAACAATCTGAAAAAGCCAGAAAAAAAAGGATGCATTGCCTATATTATTACCTCCTTAATATTTCATAATTAAAACAATACAGATTAAATTTGAAAAAGAAAAACAACAAAAGCCAAGTGCTACTGGAATTGTTAGCTCCT